>MJUU01009572.1:0-19331 GCA_002080025.1 Modiolus philippinarum
ATTTTTATATTAGAAAAAGAAAGTCCAGTTTTAATTGATTGGTTAAAAATAAACTGCATGCAGGCTTACCCTGATAAATACTAAGCTATTGCAGTTGGCAACAAAACATATTTTTAATATTGAGTCAGCTGAAATATCATGTGATGATGTTGTCAAACTATTAGGCATGAATATAGATTATTTACTAAACTTTAATAACCATTTAAAAATATATGTCATAAAGCTTCCAGCAATTAAATGTTCTAAAGCGTATTGGCTGTTAGCTTTGTTAACTAAATAAATTGACTTTTTTTTCACACTTTTATTTTGTAATTTTTTTATTTTCCGTCCATTAGTTTTAAATTTGTAAAAAAAAACCAAGAGAGGGCTTTACGATTTATATACGATAATTTCGAGAGCACATATATATGAAGAACTACTTGTAAAAGCAAAATTACCATCGTTGAAATTAGAAGAATGCGTACCATGGCTATCGAGTGTCAAAATTTCACCACCATGTTTACATGATTTACTTGTTTTAAAAGATTGTAAATATAATTTTAGATACTCAAATATTGTAGATATACCAAGGGAACGGACAACTACCTATGGAAGGAACTCTTTTAAATATACTGCTGCAGTTTTATGGAATTACCTACCAGATGACTTTAGGAAATATCTAATTGTAATCAGTTTAAGAAAATTTAAAATCCTGGAAAGAATATGACTGTAAAAGTTCAGTTTGTTATGACTCTTAATATCTTCTTGATTTTTATCATCTTTAGGTCATGTCCAGCTTTTATTTTACTGCTTAGGATTTGTATTCAGCTTTTTAGCTATGCTTATACATTTGTATATAATTTATTCAAGCTTATTATAATCAATACTTTATTTAGCTAGAACACCAGTTTTAAATGTTCCATTTTCTTGTTTTATTTTATGAATTTACCATCCTGCTCGTTCCATGCTTTACTTGTAGTGCTTATTTTTGTCACAGTTTTTATGTTTGTATGCTTTGTTTTTGTTATTATATGTTTTTATGTCGATCAAAAGCTCTGTAATTTGTAACCATGCCGACTCTAAATAAAACTTGTCTATTTATTTATTTATAATACAATTCGTGAACAGTCTAATCCCATCCATATTAGACACCAAACCTTCCTGTAAAGACACAGCCAGTTCCTTTTCAGGACTTATTAGATCCAAATGTTTAAACTAGTCACTTGATTCATGGGCGGTGCAAAAATGTCTTTAGATGTTGCACCTGATTCAATGAAATTGAAAATTAAGATGGACCCGCTCCTTACGTCGACATTAGCTCCTCAAGAGAGCGGATGCTTCCACAGAGGAAGTATCGGTAGTTGGAAAATGACAATTCTGCCCCACCTGCCATTTCAAGGAAAAATCCTACCTGAGACCCCCGATTTCCGCACCATGGGATGCAAATGAATCGTTACATCGCCAGATCCGCCAAAAAATGGGTAATATGAAGGGAGGCGCGACCTGCCTTGGGAAATATTTAAAGTGATAGACGTTCGGGATGAGCAGGATTCTGACATTGGAGAGGAAAGTGACGAAGACAGAGGTCTGGCCATGCAGGGAGATGGACCAAATACCAAAGAACAAGAGGCACCTGCTCAAGATCGATAACTAAGGGATGAAGAAGGCAAAGAAGAGCGGATATGAATACTTCGACTTTGAAATTGTGATTTGAGGCGCGGTAATTTTTTTCCCACTAGGGAAAAACCTCATCAGAAAAAAACTTAGTGCGAGGGGAAGGCAGTTGGGATGGGCAATCAACTTGGACCTTTGGTTCGTGTGGCAACACTTTTTGCTGAATAGGGTGAAGGCCGGCGTAGACGATCCTTTTCATCGTGGTAGTTCTGAAACAGGTCAGGGAAACGTCTACACCCGCTAGCAGGGATTTATAGGCTTTGCTAATCGTACGATATCCCTTTCTTCATCAAGACTCGGCGGAGATCAAAGACAGGACCAAGGTACAGGTTGCAAAGAGCCAGACAAGGGATGCGATGGACATGGATGCCACAGTAACCGCACCTGCAGTGCGGTCGAAGCGTCTCTTCTCTGCCTCGAATGCTTCCTTGGGCTTGTCTGTAGGTCATCGACACCTTTTATGATATCCTTCAGCTGGAGGTTGACCTATTTCTTCGTGTCTGCGTCCGAGCTATCCCTTGGCAATCCAAGACAGGTGATGTCTATTGCCATGATCGTTCATATCGAAATTCTAAAGCAACCGTAAGATTGACTGCGCTTCCTTGAGAGAGATCCAAACTTATCCATTTTTCTATAGCGCGAAGATCACCTCCTCGAGCGACCGAGATTTCAAAAGGAGCTTCAGTACGTGCAAGCAAAAAGAGCCCGCAGACCACGTCGCCACGCTGCTGGAGCTCATCGCTCATCGCGGTATTATATCGAATTTCCGATCGAAGATATTCGACCAACTCGTCGGGTGGAGGCAGGCCGTAAGGGTCGAAGTAAACTGAGTCCTCCACGCTTATGCCAGCACGTCAAGCGTGTACCGGGGCCATCGCTGTCGTCGTGATTCAGACTGCCGCATTCGATGGGTCTTAGGATGGATGATGGGGGAATTGCGCATGAATATGCCTCTGATTCAAGGGATTCGTTTGGCCGTGGCAGCTTCATAGAGCCCCATGTTCGAGAGGGACTTATGGGGAGGATGCCGTGAACCCATATGCTCCTCATTTATTTAGATCCGGTAGTGGCCATGCAAGAGGGTATGGATTCCATCTGGCAGGATATACCGCTTATCATCGTTGCAGGAGAGGAATTTCTTGCAGGATTATAGGATGAGTACCCGATGGAGCCGGCTGCGGATGATATTCATCGAGCGATACCTCTCGTTGCCCGTATCTACTAGTATAGTCTGCAAAGACCAGCGCCGTCTCGACCATTTCTTCTTCACGCCCTTAGCCTTCTTGCACTGCACTTGATCCACTTTGAAGGCATATACTTTCGACCGGAGAATCATGATCACGTACTCGATCACATTCTACCTTGAACTTGCCGACCCGAGGCATGGTCAGCAGCAAAGTTATCGGAGCACTGCTGCACGTTCTTGACCATATAATTATATACGTATAGAGCAAGATACTTATTTAGATTCACGTAATGGACCACGTATTTCTCCTGACTCCATTGATCAACGTGGGTTCCGGTGCGGAGCTCCTTGGGATACTCGAAATCCACTTACAAGATATATCCTTGCTTATCCTCTTCGCCGGGCGTGCTGAGGTCTGGGACTTCCGAGGAGTTGAGCCACTTGAAATCTCCGGTGGGCAGGGCCTGACACAACACCGACCCGTAGAGGTTATTGGCATCCAGATACATGGTATAGTTGGTCGGTTTGCTCGGGTCGTAGCTTTGCACGTAGGTATCATTCGCCATAGCAAATCTCTGGTAGGCCATGATTATCCCACTCTAATCCACTTTACAACCATAATCAGAATATTGGGGTCGGTGATGAGCCCCAGCTTGAATAATACCTTAATGATGAATTTTAGGCTAGCCCTGGTGCGGTGTTGCAGTTGGCTGGGTCGAGTCCATAATGCTTCTTGCAGATAGATTGGAAATCTTCGAATACGTCGGCGAACAAGACCACGTCAGTTTCAAGGAAGAGGTCGTGGTAGTCGCGCACGATCTTACATCCGAAGGCCCAGACTCTCTGAGCGTGCGCGTAGTATCCGTCGTTTATATGCCCAACGGTGAGTCCGCTTTGGAAGGCTTCCTTCGGTGGAAGCTGAATCTCCTGGAGCTTTTCTAACTTATCCATATACTGTTAACCGGGAAATTTTCGCGGCAGTTTAATTTTCGCGATTTTTTGCGTTTCGAAAGGAAGCGTAAAAATAAAACGGCGCGAATATAATTCAATCAATGGTCAATGGTCAGTAATTAGCAGCGCGAATTCAAAACTGCGCAAACTAAAATCCTGTCAATTAATTGCGAAATAAAGGCGGCTCGAAAATTTCCCGGTTTACAGTAGTCGTAGGTATATACTCCTTTGCATAGTAACAGATCCGAATGGTGGTCCGTCTGCCCTGTCGCCGCGATAGGGATATCGTACCCCTAATCCATTTCCTTGACCGTGAAGGTGATATCAGCCCCGATGGTTACCTTCACCCTCTGGGAGCAGCCTTGGAATTCTGGTGCGCTCTACCCCTTCTTATGAATCATCAGCCCATTGAATACAAGTGTCGCCATTTCTATCTCCTGTTCGTTCAAGTAGTCGAAAGCTGCTATCAGAGCCCTTTTTTCAAGAGAGAACATGACGTAGTTTCCGGTAGTCCCTTCGATGTTGAAGTCTGTGCCCCTCTTCTCATTGGATTCACAGGCAAGGTTGTATAGGTCTGGGTTCTTGACCACTTCCCCATTGATCTGCTGCATTCTCCAATAGTAGTCCCGGTGCCAGGCAGGTGCGTCCTCCTTGTCTATCTTCCCATTGATGATGGCTAGTAATAAGGTTTTTGCGTCATTCCACATGATCCCCTGGTAGACCATCGGATCTCAAATCAACTTTTTCCCAGTTCGCGATTTAGGCGTCGAGCCCCGTGTACTCGATGCCCTTTTCGTGGTGGCAAAACAGATAGAGTAGGGTCGGATGCGCTTTCCTCATATCGATATCGATAATATAATCTACGCAAAGGGTGTGTCGGATGCGACCACTGATATTTTGGCGGCAAATCGTGGCGGTGTAGTATCTCCCAAAGCCATTACGCTGGTAGTATCGCGTGGCACATACACCCAGGGCATTCTTAAGACTTGTCCGAATAAACTTGAAGCTATCAATGAAGCGCAGGTGCTGGTAGAGCGTCTTCATCTTTCCTTTCTTGTTCTTGTACTCGCCGACCAGTATGCTCTTGGTGAAAGAGATGTAGCGTTTTCCGTGTTAGGTATGCAGCCGATCTTGCCCTCGGTGGCGCCGAATTCCATACACATAAAGAGAGGAGCATCGTAACCTGCCAGACTTTGGAAGATCTACCCGTGAAATAGCAGTGGTCCCTTACCCTATTTTCCTCAAGCGTCTGGTTGCAGATATATATCACTTGGTGATTCCGCGAATGCCTTCTTGTCCTCCCCCATAATCGTCATGGCCTTCATGAAGTCGTTCTGCTGATATATAAAGCGGATTTCTTTCGTCAGCTGGTGCACGAAGGTCTGACCCAGGTCATCCCCTTCCTTTTGCATAGTGTAGACCAACGGATCTTTGGAAAATACCGTCTCATCGAAGCACTCGATGTTATGGCAAAATCCCGATGGTTTGTGCTTCTTGAGTACTTTGGTATGAAGTTTTTGATAGCTCGTCCCCTTTTAGCTTCTGGAAAGTAGTTTTCATCATGTGCCCCAATACCTGCACGATTCCGTCCATGCTAGACT
This sequence comes from Modiolus philippinarum, assembly GCA_002080025.1. Lineage (NCBI taxonomy): Eukaryota > Metazoa > Mollusca > Bivalvia > Mytilida > Modiolidae > Modiolus > Modiolus philippinarum. Next base: position 5,392 of record MJUU01009572.1, read on the forward strand.
TTGCCGACTCAGGCTTGACCTTGGTCTTGAAGCGATGGAAGTCTGTGTAGACCTAGAAGGTACATTTATCGATCGGATGTGATTATGAAAGCTGATGTAGCTCCCTTCTCGAATTTCACTGCCTTCGTCTGATCATAGTACTCCATGTGCTTGTCAAGGCTTTAGATACCGGCGGCAGAAGTAAGCTTCCCCGTCTTGATCGGTTACCTGTGTGGTCAAGAGCCGCGAAAGGTTCTTCAGCCAGCAGTAGTGCCGTGTTTCAGGATTAGCCAATAGCATGACATTCACGTGCTGCATCCCGGCGTCTTTCGGAGATCCGCAGAGGGTGGAACACTTCATCCCTCTCCCCGTCGAATCCGTAGACGACTCGATAATATTAGTGATAGCTGCATGACCAGAACTATCGGATTTCGTTGATATTTTGCCTTGGCTGCCGCATCGATCTTCACCATATCCAACTGTAGGAGCAGTTGCACCTTAAACCCCCTCTTCACTAGGGCTTCTGATATCCTGTTTCGGATGATACAGTGGCTCACTTGCAAGAATATTTCAATGTCATGCGGCTTCATGGGTTCAAGGGTAAACGTGCTGAATACCCTTCCAAAGGCTTCGCGCTTGTCCGTCACTTTGATTTCATCCTCAGCTTTCTCGAGGCTCTGTTTCACCCTCTCGACCAGCTGATCCTTCCTCAGTCATGAATAACTGGAGATACCCCAACGTCGTGCCATCGCCTTGAGGGTTGCTTCGTTTTGAATATCTCTCGGCATGTTAACCGACGACTGGTGGCCGCGTTTCGATGAAACCCATAAAAACCATCATCCTAAGCTTTCCTACTATATCTCACCACTCCTTCCCTCTCAGCAATTTGCCGAAGCTCCCTGTTGATCTCGTCCACCTGAAACTTCCCCCAGATCGATTGGTCGGCATTATTTTGCTGTGACGAGATCTTGAAATGCCTCCAGCAAAGTCCGCCTTTCCCGGTTTTCTCTTGCAAAATTTCCCTTTCTCCCTTTTTAATGGGATGTTGTGGAAAATCTGTTCTTGGAGTGATGGGGTTGGTTTACAATCTTCGCAAACGAAATATTGAATTCGATCCATGATTGTCTTGGATGGCGTGTCTTTATTTATACCCATCAGATTTTATTAAAATCATTAATATTATTCTTACCAGTAGTATTTATATTCACTAATTCCGACAAGTTCCTTGAGAGAGGTTTAAAAAATGAATATCGCCCAGATAATTTTTAAAATTTCACTCTGAATGTCTTCAGGGACCGGCATTATTGAAATCTATCTGGGCATATTCTAAGGAAATCTGACATCTCCTTTCATTTTTCCTTAGTCTATGTTGTTAAAAAATTTTAAAATACCTTTTTTGTTCCAGCTTCTTGGGAGATAATTCACTAAGATTTCGCAAAATAAAAAATCTTTTTCGACGAGTTTCTTCCATCGGAAAAGATTCTACCATCCATCAGATCACCTACTTTCCGGCGAATCTGCCAGAGCACGTGCATCCCAGAGCACGGAATCAGGGGTATCAATCAAGATTTCCTTTGAAATGGCAGGTGGGACAGAATAGTCATTTTCCAACCACTAATGTCTCCTACTTACATGCACCACCCGTCAAGAGTCTGATAGTATAGAATAATAGCAAAATTATCGATTATTGTGTACAGAGACGTAATCCTAAAGGCAAAAAGACAAAGCGAAACCATCAAATTGTCAACCGCAATGGGTCTTGACTTGGTATAGGCATTTCATTAGAAATGGTGGAATAAACTGGTTCTATGTCGCGCCAAACATCCATATTCATTGTGGTAATGCCCTTCAGCAACCCAACAGCAGTTGTCATTGAAAGGTCTTAGACAGTGAAAGAAATGATCACCCCATTCCGCTCTCAAGAGCCTGTAGCTCTAGTCCATGTAGGACATAGATAGTTCAAATAACCATAATTTTAAAGTATCTCATTTCCTAGTACATTTGTATGTTAATAGGCCTCGATGTAATACCAGGTATGGGCCTTTATGAAGAGCAAAAGATCTTTGAATGCCTTTCCCAAACGTTTATTTGTTTAACTGGCAGTCATTTTGGATTAGGTGCTATAAGAAAAATCACTAAATTTGAAAGGGACGACCAAGGGATTATTGTGACTTATTTTTGTAATTTTCCATGCAGTTTCAGAGGATAACTTTGAATGCATTTACCATTGGGTCAAATGATAAACTATGTTCCCTGCTGGCAGCCATCTTGAATGGGACATACATCAGGCACACGTTTATATAAAAGGAACCATAGGACTATTGTGACCAAGTTTGGTTCTAATAAACTATGTGGCTTTAGATAAGAAGATATTTGAATTGTTACAGGGGGATCAGTGATCGTCCAGATTTGACGTCCCTGGCACTGGAGTTGCAATTAATTCGCACCTGGTGCACGTGCAAGATACCTGATATCAGTTTATGGCTAAACATCACAACCCAAACATATCAAATGCTTTATTTACAAATGTACAATACTTCAACGTCAACAAAAAGAGAAATTCCAAATAGAAAAACTTAAAGAATTAGAGAAACTTGGCCAAAAAGAATATTTCGCGTTGTGTTTATTAGAAAGTAATCCAAAGTTAAATGCCAAAGTGAGTAAAAGACAAATGTTCTCGAGGTTGAAATGCTAACATTCAGGCGAGCTGCAGTCTACCCAGACTACTTTTTGGACGTGTAATTTTAGATCAAAAGTGCTCGATGTTGAAAGGCTAGCTTTCAGGCGAGTGGTAGCCTAGTTCAGACTGCAATTTGAACGTGGAGCAGTTTACTCCACCCGCTATTCAAGAATGAATGTATAACATATCTATATATGTAAGTTGCATTTTTATGAATTTCAAGATAGAAATCTTAATTTTCAAAGATAAAGACAAACGATAAATAAAGTTGAACATTAAACATAATAAATATCAAATAAACACATGTTTTGTCAATTTCAATATTTAGTACTATTCACTAAAATTAAAAGATGAATGTTGTAAAATTAGGAAACACAAAAAGTTCATTTCTGTCAGGGTTGATAATCACATCCACATCACAGAATACTTTCCTAATGGGTTCAAATTTAAACTATGTTCCCCTTTGGGCCATACTGGATATGATGCGGACTTGCAGGATGAAATTTTCAAAGAGAGCAAACTAAAGTACAGTTGTGAAAAAGTTTGGTTTTAATTGCTAGGTAGTTTAATTCAGATTAGAAACTGTTTGCATGTGTTTTAAACTAAGTTCCCCGTTGGCGGCCATCTTGGATGAGGTGCAGTCTTGACAAAAATATTGTTTAAAGGGAACAACCAAAGGACATTTGTGATTAACTTAGGTTCTTAGGTTCAAAGTTCAGAGAAGAAGCTCTTTGCATGAGTTTTCAAATGCTAGTAATGATCAACGTTGAATTCAGTTCCCTTCTGTTGGCCATTTTGGATTAGGTAACGACTTGCTGGACATATATTTTAAAAGAGACCAGAAAAGGACTATTATGGCTAAGTTTGATTCCGATAGGCTTTGTGGCTTCAGATCAGATGTTTGGATGCTCTCCCATTGGGTTCAGTCTTAAGTTTGTCCCCCGCTGGTGGCCATTTTAGATAACTATGATGCGAACTCGGCAAGTATAAGGGAAGCGTTTTCAAACTTAAAACAAACATGAAATCTGACAAGTAGTCCGTCGACAACTGGGCTGATCAAAATTCTATGGCTTTGAATCAATTTTCAACGTTGAAAAACTACCGAAACGACAATTTTCGCAGGGTTCAATATTCTTCCTTACACCGGACACACCTTTTAAAAGGGGACCATATGTATGGTTGTCCTTGGTTAGGTAGTTTCAAAGCAGAAGACCTTTGAATGTGTTCTCCCGTAGAGTTTAATTTTTAATCACGTTCTACTCTGGCAGCCGTCTAGGATGGGATACAGGTACGTCATACAATTTCAATCATGATGATAAAATGTAGTCTTTGAAAAAATGAACATTATTGCATCTAAAATTTAACCTCTATCACAAATCGTTATAGATGATATAATGCAAAATGTAATATGAAATGTAGAAAACTTGACCAATAAAGGGCAATAACTCAAAAAGGGTATACAGATTTTCTTTAAAATTTCCAAGTGGGTAGGTTTTTTATTCTCAACATTTTTTCCAATTTAAAGTTTTATTTGTTGCATTTATTACAAAGTAAAAAATATCTAAGTATTGAAAATTTAAAGGAAAAAGGCAATAAATCAAAAAAGGGTTATCAGATTTTCTTCATATTTGCATGGTAGGTAAATCTCGTTATGCTTATCATTTTACCAAGTCATATTTTTTTTATATCTGTAACAGTTTTTGAGTTATCAGGCAAAAACAGCAATTTACTCCTTTGGTCCATTTTTGTAACGGCAACCATGTTGTTTGGTTCTCCTACTTATCGAACATAATTTTGAATCTAGATAACCTTGTTATGATTCAGACCAATGTTGGTTCAAATCGGCTCAGTGGTTCAGTGGAGAAGATTTTTGAATGTGTTCCCATTGGTTTCAATGTTAAACAATGTTCCCCGCTGGTGGCCATCTTGGATCTGGTGCGGACTTGCCGGTAGTATTTCTAAAGGGGGTCGACTTAGTAAATTTATGACCAGTATAGTTCAAGTAGTTTCACAGGAGATCTTTGGATGTGTTTTCCCAAAGGATCCAACTAAGTTCCCCCACTGGCAGCCATCTTGGATGAGTTGCGGACACGTCAGACAACTTTCATCATGAAGATGAAATGAATTCCTAGACACATTTTTGCTTTTTAAACTAAATCACTACCACTTTTTTAAATACCAGACAGAGTGAATAATATTAAGAAAAATTTGACCGATAAAGGCCAATGACTACTAAATGAATATTAAGATTTATTTCAAAATTTGCAGGTAGGTAGATTTGATATGCTGCGCATTTTGTAATTTAAAGCTGACCCCTACCCGTTGTAGTGTGTTTTTTTTAATTAGGTCTGAAAATTTTACGGAAAATGGGCAATAACTGCGAAACTGGTCAGCAGATTTTCTTCAGGGTTGCAAGGCAGGTAGATTTTGTCATGCTGGTTATTTCTTTCATCTATTACAGTTTTCGAGTTATTTGGTATAAACAGCAATTTACGCCTGTGTTATATTTTTAGGAATGACAGCAATGTTGTGTGGTCCTCGGACTAATCGAGCATAATTTGGATTAAGATACCCTAGTAATGATTCTTGTCAAGTTTGCTTAAATTGTCATCTTGAATCAAATCACAGTTCGGAACGAAACTTCGTATTAACAGCAGAATTTGGAATATTAATGTCAATGTTAGGAAAAGTCATCTCTTTGTCGTACATTTTGTACTGAGATGACAATTTTCGGGTCCAAAAAGATGTTGATTAAGCAATTAATTTCTGTTATTTCCCTTATAGCGGATATTTTGACGGGATCTTTTTAGCAAAACATGCGTTATTTATGAAAAGAACATCATTAATATAAGTAGTGAAGCACGTCACCTTAGATCCCATACAGCCAATGTTAAATCGCTAAATTTTATAAAATATGCTAATGAGCTAATTAACCACGCCAATATTTCCTTATATAACCTTACTTCCAAGCGTCAAGAACGTAGAGCACCGTGAGCGTAGCGAAATGGTGTGAGAGTGGTGTAACGGTTGGGATGGGGCAACCGGGTTCAGTATTCTAACCCAAACCTCTTTCTATTGTTTTATTCTGTTTTGATGCATTCTCTCGGTTGCTTGAATATCCATTGCGAATAGAAGTCTTATTCTTTGTATTTGTACTTTATCTCAGTTCTAATATTTGTTGTCCAGTACTTCAATATTTTGTATATAATATTATATATTAATATTCGAAGTACGAATGACGTTATTTTACAGAACATAACTTTAAATACGGTCAGATTGATAATTTCGCTGCTCGCGTGCTCGTTTCACTACACGTGTGCTCATTTCGCTGCTCGTGCTGATCGCGTGCTCATCTCTGGAAATTGCTGCTGCTGCTGCAGCCGCTGTGCGGTGGGAAAAGCGATAAATTCACTGTTTAAGGGTATGCTCGCGTGCTCATTTCGCTGTTCGCGTGCTCATCTCGGGAATATTGCTGCTGCTGCTGCTGTGCGGTGGGAAAAGGGACAAATTTGTTGGTTAAGAGTATGTCCACGTGCTCATTTTGCTGCTCGTTTTTACTGCTCGCGTGCTCATTTCGCTGCTCGTGCTGCTCGCGAGCTCATCTCGGGAATTTAAGAGGATGGGAGGGCCTTAAAGGGAGAGGAGGAGAGAAAAAAGACAATAGTTTTTATTTATTTTTTATTATTTTTTTATTATTTTAGTCCCAGTCCCCATTCCCAAACCCATGATTGCTTCATGACGATGGAAATAAATATGGTTATATGTAATTTAGTGTATTATTTATTGCCTAATTGAATGAAAAGTATATATATACGGGAAACAATAAAAGGAAATGCACCCAAAAAAATCAATAATAGACAGAACGGGGTAAAACAATAAAAACAGATAACAATAAAAAGACACAATACTTGGGGTAACATTAGGACAAAGGAAAAACTTAGACTCCAGATTACACAAAACAAAGGGAGATAACTGAGACAAAAGACAAAGGGTAAAAGAGGTGGAACAAATCGATACCAATGCAACGGTTTGGTTAAGGTTATATGTAAAACAATAATATGATATTATATACAAAATATTGAAGTACTGGACAACAAATATTAGAACTGAGATAAAGTACAAATACAAAGAATAAGACTTCTATTCGCAATGGATANACCACTCTCACACCATTTCGCTACGCTCACGGTGCTCTACGTTCTTGACGCTTGGAAGTAGGGTTTTTAGATGGTTATATAAGGAAAAATTGGCGTGGTTAATTAGCTCATTAGCATATTTTATAAAATTTAGCGATTTAACATTGACTGTATGGGATCTAAGGTGACGTGCTTCACTACTAATATACATATAATTGAGACAGAAAGATCTAACATCTTAATTTTATGAGTTCTTAGAATTCCAAGAAAAAATTCAGTCTAAGGAGTATGAGGACAGGTCTGAAGAAGAGGAACACAATTTGTGCAAGGATGAAGGAAAAGTAGCTTTTATGCTAAAACCAAAAATTATTGGGAAGCTTTAGTTGGAGTTTGTGAAATTCAAGTCAACATTTCAGTCAAGATGAACAAATCTGCAAGAGTTAATTTTCAGAAAGCAATACTGCAAACGATAAATCAATGGAGGATCTAAAATTTTTCGGAAAATGGAACATGGTGACCTGATGAGAACTATGACAACTTTGTAAGAATCATGTAAAGCAACCCAAGTAAATTATAAAAAAAAGCAACATGTAAAAAGACGGGAAACACAACGTTTTAACAGTAAGGAAACTTTTACTTGTTATAATTTTGTTGGAAAGGCCTAAATTCCCAATAACTTCTGTAACTATTTGGTTATTGAACACAATGTTTAAAACCATAGAAGCAAAGAGATTTGATCCAAATCAGGCAAAAGGTATAACTCAGTGTTTTAAGATTTAGACAAAAAACTCAGTGTTTTAAGATTTAGACAAAACGAACTGAACTGAAACCGTAAATATGTTACCCATGTACAAGAGAAAAAAAAAACTTTTCTTGGACGTCAGGTTAACAAATTAAAGGGTGGAATGTTTCGACACCAATTAAATAATGGTTTAGGAAAAAGTGGTCATTATCGTGAAATAAAGACTGCCCGCGAGAGAGGGGTATTGACTGAAATGGTGATAATGACCGAGCCGAAGGCGAGGTCATTATCTGCATCAAAGTCAATACCACTGTCCCAAGGGCAGTGAATTTCACGATAATGGACATTTTTCATTAACTATTGTTTTTATTTCATTAAGAAAACCATATCATGTTTTCACATTCTGCAATTTATTTATAAACATTGAGTGACATGTCGATTTTTATATCGTTTTGCAGTCTGATGAATTTTTTACCTACAATGCATTTCAACACTATTATTAAAACTCGAACGACAATTGCAAGCTAATCATTAAAAGGTGTACAAGCGACCGACACAATATTAATCATTATAATTGTTTTGAAACTATAGACGTAATTCTAAAATCACAATCAGGCAATACCGTGTGGTATTGCCCGGCATTATCACATGATAATGCCCGCTTGAAATTTAAACGTACATTAATAAATACCACGTGGAAAGGCTTCAACCGACAAAAAGGGGAAAACCACTATATAGTAGACCGAGAGTTAAGAAATAGATCAGCTTAACTTATTCTGAAAGGAGCTGACCAGACTGACAACGACATCAAGTAGATGCACTGTTGATGTAACGTTTTCAAGTGCAATGCTTAAACTCGACGAACTAAATTAGTGAAGGAAAGATAACAGGAAACACTTACAATGGCCGAACATAACAATGACATGCCACAATCCACCAGGCAACTGCACAAGAAAAACAATAAAATGACAAAAGACAAACATAGACAACGATAGGAACTCGGGATAGCCAGACTTGGTAACAGCTAGCGGTAGGGTTAAACCGGTTAATGGGTACCCAACCCTCCCTTTTCTCTATCCCGTTTCCCAATAGTATAATAACCCAATACAGGTAGACCACTAACCCTAAGACCACAATCTTGAAAAGCAAAGAATAAGATAAAACGTAATTTAGAAAGATGGGTCAAGAAGTGCTCAAGTCTGTTTCAGTAAGAAATTCAAAACCTTTAACAAACGATTGAAAGGGACAAACTAAACTTGACCTTGGACTTACAGGATGTAATTTCTTCTGAGACTGAAAAGTCGGTGATAGGATTTAAGGAAATGGTGTATAGTCATTTTATGGCAAAGATGTCGATATGGACACTTATCAGCAATCAATCATATTTGAAGCGACAACCCTTGGTGAACTTTAGTCCAAAATGTCAGGGTAGGAAAGTGAAGAACAATCGTCATGCATGCCAACTCGACGATTTGGAAAAGTAGAGAACCAGTATACAATCCAAAGTCTCTCAAAGACTTATTCAAAGTAAGTGAGAACAGTATCCGTCAGTATAAAAACAAACATCGAATAATCCAGGGACAACGGCATCATCGGAAACACTAAGAAACAAGGACACCACATTAGTATGGGACAGAAAAGAACAATGAAAACACATATACAGATGAACAACAGGGACCCAATAAAAACCATGGGTGAGATCAGGTGCACAGGTGTAGTAAGCATTTCCTGCTTCTTATAAGACACCCGTCGTGTTGAATATGTCAACTCTTGTAGTAAAGTCAAAGCCGGTAAAGGAAAAACAAACTTTAGCTGTAGAGAGAAAGATCTGTTGTCATCTGGGAAACAGATATCCCGTAGCGGTCCGCAAGATCGTACTGTCGACAGTAAATATCTGTAGAGATGACTTCAAGTTACGGGTAACATATCCTTGCTTAAGTAACTTTTTGTAAGCAACCGCGCTCTATCAAGTTAGTCATTGTATCGACCACAGGCCCTTGAGTAGCAAATGAGTTGGGAGATATAAACTCTATATGCTAGCGTTTTTTTTAATGTTGCTACATTGAAATTGGAAAAGTGAAGTCGTCGCGTTTTTCATACAGCCTAGTTTGTAGTGTACTTCTGTTGTCAATTTCAAAATGAATCTAAAGGAACGAGGCCGATGTGGAAGTATCTGTAGTATCCTTAATTTAGAGGTCTCTTGGATATATGATAAGATGAAGAGAATCACCAAAGCGGGGATTGTTTTGTGATAAAATTTCATGTATATAGAGGAAGATGAAATTAAAGGACTGGGCTAGTTTTTTTAATCTTTTTGAGGAAGCCCTTTGATGAATTCAGTTTTATATAGACGTATAGAAACAGATCGGCTAAAGAAGTGTACAGTTTGTGCCTTTTGGAATACCGATAGTCTGGTGAAAATTAAGACCTCCAAAATGGACAAATTTATTGTCGATCAGAAAATTTAACACTTTAAACAGTTTTTCCTCTATATATTTTTTCTGTAATTCCGATTCGTATTCCACAAAACATGCTTATTCTCTGCCTATAACAGTGTACTTATATCTTCGTTCGCCGTTCTTACGGACTAAACATCCATGAATTAAACATTTCAGTCTAGATTTCAATTGTTCATGGGGAATCGTAGCAGAGATTTCATTGCAATCGACAATTTTCCCTGTGGTTTCCACTAGCGGTTTTTTTTTGCCTCTTTGACAATTCTCTTCGGCAATTTTGTTGTTACTCCCAAGATATGTTCATTTATGGTTCAAAACATGACCTTCCCTGCTTGGTAATACCAGACGCTGACAAACGGGGAACGCCCTGCTTTGAAACATTTATCTGCAAGAAGTTAATCATGATTTTTATTTACATGCCAACAAGCAACAAGACATACAGGGATGGATGAATGAATTAAAATAATTCAGAACAGTTATCTCCCTTACATTTACTGGATGCCTAAGCTTCATAAGAATACCTACAAACAGAGATTCATTGCAGGATCTGCCAGATGCACCACTAAGCCCCTATCCAAACTCCTTACCACTTTACTTACTACAGTTAGAGATGGTCTTAAAGCTACTGCGAAAAAGCCTATTCTACGAGCGGCGTGAATCAGATGTGCATTGTTAAAAATTCCAAAGATCTCCTTGAACAGCTCTCATCAAACAGTCTCGCATACTGCAATAGCATTCAAACTTTTTGACTTTCTACCCTGTATACAACCCTTCCACATAATGAACTTAAATCAGTAATTTCCAATCTTATACATCAATGTTTCTGTACCAAAAACGGAGAACGCAGGAGATCTCCTTGAACAGCTCTCCTCAAACAGTCTCGCATACTGCAATAGCATTCAAACTTTTTGATTTTTCTACCCTGTATACAACCCTTCCACATAATGAATTTAAAACAGTAATTTCCAATTCTATACATCAATGTTTCTGTACCAAAAACGGAGAACGCAGGTATTCATATTTGGTAATTGGAAAAGATAAAACCTATTTTGTTAAGAACCACACTGAGTCAAACAGGAAATACAGTGAAAATGAGGTGATAAAAAATGCTTGAATTTTTGATCGACAACATTTTTGTTGAATGTGGAGGCCGCGTTTTTCAACAGACAATAGGAATTCCAATGGGAACAAATTGTGCGCCACTTTTAGCTAACCTTTTCCTTTTTTCGTATGAAGCAAAGTTCTAACAAAAACAAAAACAACTAGCCCAGACTGCGAATTTCAGCTTCAGATATATAGACGATGTACTTTCTCTTAATAACCCAAGATTTAAGGATTATTTACATCGCATCTACCCCAGTGAACTTGAAATTAAAGAGACAACCGATACACCAAATTCTGCTTCATACCTTGACCTTATGTTACAAATGGACGTCTTAAATCTAGGCTATATGACAAACGTGATGATCTTGACTTTTCAATTGTGAACTTTCCCTTTCTCTGCAGCAATATACCTACCAGCATATGGAGTGTATATTTCACAATTAATTCGTTACTGTACAGCGTGCAGTTCATACAGTGACTTTGTGGAAAGAGCAAAAGCATTGTCACAAAAACTGCTGAGTCCGGGATAGGTTCAGTCCTTGTTACTTTCGTCCCTTCAGAAATTCTATGGCCGTCACCACGACATGAAATGTCAGTGTCACAAGTGAAAAACTGACATTTTCAGCTAGATTCACGTCTTCCAGGATTTGACATGACCGGTTTTGACTTTACCCTTGATTGACCCACTGACAGTGTGACGGGTGCTGTATACAGAGCAGGACATGCTTACCCTTCCGAAGCACCTATGTCACTCTGTTTTTTTGAGAGTTCATACTATTAGTGCTTTAGATTTTTGTGCTGTATATGTAGTGGTTGTGTGTTTTGTGTGCATGTAATGTCTTTGGTCTTCCGTCTTCTGGTATTATTGATTTTGCCTTTTCTCTGGACTTTATTGATTTGTGCAATCTTGTGATTTGTTCCTTCGGTATTCTACTGCCGTTCTCTTGACATAAGTCAAACAGCTAGGAAAGCAAGAAGCCCGTTGACAAAATATCCTGCCGAACAGCGGTACAGAGGGTCCATTTGGATTTCAACGACCAGGTAAGGAAAATAGAATGTACTTACAATGGTTGACCAATTTACCAAGTAGTGTAAGATTATTCCTTCCCTACAAAGAAATGAAATCACTACAAAGGAAGCTGTCGAAGATGTCTTTCCTACATCAAGGTAGAAACTTCGAGAGAAACTTAATCAGCGAATTAGGGACCGACCATTTAACCTGAAGGGGGGTTATGGTTTTTTTTCTGGACAGAAATTTTTTTTCGCGCGAAGCGCGAAAAAAATTATTTATTTCTTGCACGTGTATCCACAAAATATTTTTTTTCAAAATTAACATTATTTTTTGGGGCAGAAAGCCTCCATCAGAAAATTTTTTTCATCATTTTGGCAGCCAAAATATTTTTTTTCACATAAAATCAGATCCAAAATATTTTTTTAGAAAAAAAACCATAACCCCCCTTCAAGTTAAATTGCCGGTCCCTTATTAAATCTGCTTTTATCAAGACAAGAAATACTAGTAGTACCCAATACTACATATGGCTCTTCAGCAAATTGATAAGTGTAGTTCTATAATCGAACATTAATGGATGCAGTCAGGTGCTTCGTATACAATGGATACCTTTCAGAGTTAGCATGTGTAATAAAGTCATCTATAAACAGAAGTACAGAAATAACACCAAATAGGATGATGCTCGGTCGGGAAATCAACCCCTCAGCTGATCTGATTTTTATACACACCAAATTAACAGAACCACGTAGAAAGCAAAGACGACTGTTTTGATCAGTTGAAAAAAAAATTTAGAAAAAGAAGAAAAAACAGGTAACTAATAATACTGACAGTAGATATGTATACGTGCTAGATAAAAGTTGAGAAAGGAAATTAGATGTTCCCGGAAGGACCTGAAGTATCTATCCAGAATGTTATTCGTATGTTTACGATATAAAACTCGAAACAGGTACAGTTATAACAAATCATCATAGAATGATAATTTTACACCGAAGGACATTAAATCTCATTGTATCTATAAAATTAGATTGTATTTATAGATTAGAAAACAAAGGGCTACGCCGAGCGCGGCATGATACGACCGCAGCATGTCGAATACTGAAATTTGAACATGAGTGCAATTCAAATGAATGAGGACACAGTAAAGAGCTTGATACAGTAATTAAATGGACACAGTAAAGAGCTTGAATCAGTTGCAATTTTGGCCCCTTTGGCCCCTTTAGCTCAGAAACGGGAAAAGCTATGCCAAATTTGTTGACTTACTACTGAAAGCTTATATCAAGAAGAATCCAAAGAAAAAAATCTGATCAAAATCCGATGAATAATAAGGATTTCAAATATTTCGAAAAATTACAATTTTGGCCCCTTTGACCCCTTGTAGCTCGAAAACGGTAAGAACTACACAACATCCGCTGCCATACTGCTGACAGCTTACATCAAGAGGAATCCAAAGAAAAAAATCCTATTGAAATCCGATGAAAAATAAAGATTTCACATATTTCGAAAATTTGCAATTTAGGCCCCTTTGACCCCTTGTAGCTCGGAAACGGTAAGAGCTACGCAATATCCGTTGGAATTCTATTGAAAGCTTATATCAAGAGGAATTCAAAGCAAAAATCTCTCATCAAAATCTGATGAAAAATAAGATTTCACATATGTCGAAAATTTGCAATTTTAGCCCCTTTGATCCCTTGTAGCTCGGAAACGATAAGAGCAACGAAAAATCCGTTGACATACTACTGAAAGCTTATATCAAGAGGAATTCAAAGAAAAAAATCCCATCGAAATCCGATGAAAAATAAAAATTTCAGGTAATCCGCAAATTTGCAATTTTGGC
>MJUU01009572.1:19444-32335 GCA_002080025.1 Modiolus philippinarum
ATCCCATCGAAATCCGATGAAAAATAAAAATTTCAGGTAATCAGCAAATTTGCAATTTTGGCCCATTTGGCCCCTTGTAGCTCGGAAACGGTAAGAGGTACGCAAAAACCGTTGACATACTACTGAAAGCTTATATCAAGAGGAATTCAAAGAAAAAAATCCCATCGAAATCCGATGAAAAATAAAAATTTCAGGTAATCAGCAAATTTGCAATTTTGGCCCCGTTCGGCCCCTCATAGCTCGGAAAGGAAACAAGTTACCAAAAATATAAAAGTTGAGCGCCATAATAATTTTTCATAAGGAATGTAATGAAAAAAAACTGCATCAAAATCGGACAAAAAAGGAAAAAATAGATTTTTGAGATTTCCCCCATTCGGGACCCATTTATCTCATTAACGGTATATGTGACATGAAATCCGTTGACATACTACCGATTCCAAATTTCCTAATGATCACACTGAAAGAAACCCCATCAAAATCCGATAAATAATAAATATTCTACAGCCCAATATATGAAAACACTTAATTTGGCCCTTTTTAAAAAAACGGGCGGGCCACAATACCTAAAACCCACCCGAACCTTCCTTTTGTGACAAGCAACATTATGTTAAAATTTCATAAGGATTGATCAACTAGAACTGAAGTTATCGCACGGAAACGAAGAGTCTACAGACGCCGACGCCGACGACGACGCCGACGACGACGCCGCCGACGACGACGACGCCGACGTCGCCGCCAGTATCATACCAATATACGACCTCAATTTTTTTTTTTGCGGTCGTATAAAAAAGAAACCCATAATCAAATAGACCTAAGCGAGGTGTTGTACCACCGTAGTTGTGTTTAGATGACTCAGGAGAAAACAAATCGAATGCCACTACTGCCCCGATGTAAGACCCTACATCTCTGTACATTGTATTTATAGAATAAAGGACAAAAGAAACTCTATCCAATGTGATCAAAGTGAAATATTGTACCACGGTAGCTGTGTTGAGATGACTTGGGAAAAAACAAATCAAATCTCACTACTGCCTCGATGTCAGACCCTACAGTTGTATCTCCGGCAAATGTAACTGGTCCTCGTAAGCTACAAAAATTGCTTTGCTTTTCCATGATAACGCAATGATCCATTGCTGTTAGCTTCATTTGACGCTTACGTCAGTCATACACTGTATCGATTCCCACAGTACTTCGTGTATAAACTAGCTCACCTAGTCCATGGTTGACATGGACTGTCCAAATTTAAGAACCTTAGTGAGCAAGCTCACATACCCCACGCCCCCACATATCAGAAAATCCTGCATTAGTGAACTAAAAAAATATCCTATAAGCAATATTTTACATAACAAGAGGCTCCCAAGAGCCTATATTGCTCACCTGGGCCATGGCTGACACAATTAGTCAAAATAATATATGCCAAATGTTTAAGGGTCTCAATTTCAAGTTTGTTGATAGACATTGATGTTATATGATCCAAAATTGAACTATGTTCCCCAGCTATTTTTGATGGGGCATAGACTGACTGTCATCTTCTTGAAGAAGACACTCTAAGCATCATTGTGCCTCACTTTAGTTCCAATTGGCCTAGTATTTTCAGAGGAGATCTTTAAATGATTTCCAATGGGGTCCAAGGTTAAAGTGTTCACCGCTGACTGCCATCTTGGATGCTATGTGGACATGCTGGACACATTTTATGAAGGGGACCAAGAAAGGACCACTGTGATCAAGTATGATTCCAACTGGCTATGTGCTTTCAAAGGAGAACATCTTTGAATATGTTTCCCTATAGGATCCAATTTTTAAACCATGTTCCCCTTTCATTCACTATCCCCATCTTGAATAAGATGTGGACTTGCCGAACACATTTTTTAAAAGGGACCAACTACGGACCATTGTGAGTAAGTTTGGTTCCAATTGGCCCAGTATTTTCAAAGGAGATTTTTGCAATAATGTCCAAGTTTTGACAAAGTTCCCCACTGGGGGCCATCTTGGATGACATGCGGACTTGCCTGACACAATTTTTCAAGGGGACCACCCAAGAACTATTGTGACCAAGTTAGGTTCCAATCGCCTCAGTGGTTTCAGAGAAGAAGATCTTTGAATGCTTTCCCATAGGGTCCAATGTTAAAACTGTGTTCCCCGCTGACGGCCATCTTGGATATGATACAGACTTGCCAGACATTCTTTTAAAAAGGACCATCGTGACCAAGTTTGGTTCCAATTGGCCCAGTAGTTTCAGAGATCTTGGAATATAGGGTCCATTTTTAGACAAAGATCCAACTGGCAGCCATCTTGGATGGAGTGTTGACTAGCCAAACACATTTTTAAAGGGGACCACCTAAGGACTGTTGTGACCAAGTTTGGTTCCAATTGGCCCAGCAGTTTCAGAGAAGACGTTTGAATGAAAAGTGTATAACTATAGTGATGGCAAAATCTCACCATGACATAACCAGGTTAGTAGTATAGTCCATTCAGACTATGAAGACAATGAACTTCTACTACAGCTGGGAAAGATACTTCAACTCTTGGCAAACATTGACCAATGTAGGACACAATATACATTTATATACTCAAATTATTACAATGTGAAATAAGTAAAGATTATGGAAGTATTTTTTAAAAAAATTGTAAAAATTTGTATAAAAACACTTTTTTAAAATCTTGATTATGTAACAAATAATTGTTTTTAATAAAATGATACCAGGGAATTTCTCTTAAACTTAAAAGAGAAAAGTAAACCAAAGAAGATTTGAAAACAGTCAGACTTTAAAAGGAAATTACTCAGGACAAGATGATACATGCTGTTTTAGTTGAAAATAGTCTAAGTCCAATAACTCCCATAAAAATAATCCCATCAATAAGGCAGTATAGTATGCACATCTACACATCATAACCAACAATCCTACCAAATATGAAAGCAATCCATTAAGCGGTTTCAGAGGAGTTGCAGTGACAAGATGATACTTGATGTTTTAGCTGAAAATAGTCTAAGTCAAATAACTCTCATAACAATAATCCGATCAACAAGGCAGTAAAGTATGCACATCTATATATCATGACCAACAATCCTACCAAATATGAAAGCATTTCATTAAGCGGTTTCAGAGGAGTTGCAGTGACAAGATGATAGTTGCTGTTTTAGCTGAAAATGCAACTAAGTCCAATAACTTAAGTCCAATAACTCCCATAAAAATAATCCGATCAATAAGGCAGTAAAGTATGCACATCTACACATCATGACCAACAATCCTACCAAATATGAAAGCAATCCATTGAGCGGTTTCAGAGGAGTTGCAGTGACAAGATTATACTTTGGTATTTTAATCGAAAATGGTCTAAGTCCCATAACTCCCACAAAAATTATCCGATCAATATGGTGGTATAGTATGTACATCTACACATCATGACCAACAATCCTACCAAAATGAAAGCAATCCGTCAAGCGGTTACAGAGGAGTTGCATTGACAAGAACAGGACTGACGGACGGACCAGTCAAAAACATTATACCCTCCGCAACTTCGTTGCGTGGGGTATAATAACAACAATGTTAAATGGTCTCGTTTTCAAGTATATCAAAAGACCTCGATGTTATATGGCCCAATGTGTCGGAGGAGAATGTTCCCTATTGGCTGTTAACTTGGATGAGGCACAAACATCCCGAACGCATTTTTAAAAAGACACCAAGGAAGCCTTGTGACCAAGTTTGGTTCTTATTGGCTAAGTGCCACTAGAAGAAGATCTGTGAATGCTTTACTATTGAGTTCAATGTTAAACTATGATCCCCTCTGACTGCCATCTTGAATATGACGTAGATTTTCAAAATTTTCGAAGAATGCCAATTAGGACAATTATGACCAAGTTTGGTTTCAATCGGCTGAGTAGTTTCAGAGGAGAAAATTTTTGAATGAGTTTCTCCTTATGGTCCATTATTAAACTAAGTTCTCCGCTGGCGGCAATCTTGAATGAGGTGCAGACTTGACAAATACATTTTTAGGAGGTTCAACAAAGAACAATTGTGCTAAAAGTCGATTCAAATCGGCCAAATAATTTCAGAAAAGAAGGTCTTTGCATGTGTTTTCAAATGGGGATAAACTAAGTTTTCTTCTGGTCGCCATCTTGGATTAAGTAACGACTTACTGCGTATTCTAAGGGGACCAGAAAAGGACTTTTATGACTAAGCTTGGTTCCATTAGGATTTGTGGCTTCAGAGAAGATTGAATGCTTCCAACTGAGTTGAATATAAAACTATGTTCCCCACCGGTGGCTATCTTGGAACTGATGTGTTCGACAATTAGCAAACAATTCTGAGGATTCATGAGGGGTGAGCAAAGCTCATTGTTGAAGGCCCATGAAGAAGAACAACAAAAAAGTGTTGTTCCTTTGCTCGTTTTTACCATATACTAGTATTTGTAGAGGCTTTGTCTCATGTGCATTTACTCCATATCCCTTTTTATGTTTATTTGATCTACCAAGGACAGTTGTGACCCAGTATAGTTCTAATTGGTCATATAGTGTTAGAGAAGATTTTCAGTACCCTGTTTGTGCGTGTAACCTTAAGTCATTGCCGGTAAATGGAAGTTCGGTATTAAACCCAGGATCTATACTGAAAAAAAATGTCTGATAACAATTTAACGCTACAAAATGATGAATCAACATAACCAAATGATAAACTAGCATCATTATTAAGTAGACAATGCAAGACTAATTGTTAACCTATAACAGCTGCACGGCGTTCCATGGTATTCGGAAATTATTTTTTATGTGATTCTTATCTGCACTGAAGAGACATTGCCGGTTGTCAAAATGGCCGTCTGAAGAAACCGCGGAAACTTGTCAAACTTGTAGTTTATCACAAAGTACACTTATTTTCATTCAATGGAAGAAGAAAAAATGAAACACAAAAACAAAATGCAATTATTGTAATTAAGAAAATAAAATCAAACAAAATATTCATTAGGCATACTAGTATATAAAAAGATCAGGTTCGGGCAAAAGGTTTTGGGATTTTTCATCTCCATTTTCTTCTGTAGTGTGCTTTTCTTTTTCAGTTTCATTTACTTTCTTTTCATTATCGACATTGTCGGATTCATTTCTAATCATTTTCATATTAGTAACAATGATATCTTGGATGTTCCATTCTTCTTCGTCTTCCAAAATCGTCTCCTTAAAGCTCGTCGTAAAATTCCAGTTATTCGCCAGTTGATCAAGATCGGGTTCCTCAGGTTTTGAGAATAAAATGTCAGATTTCATTAGAATCCAAGGCACAAACCCACTAGCAATTGTTGCCAACAGCTGATTGGAAACTGATATGCTATAAGCATCGCCAAATGCCATGATAACGAGAGTTACAAATAACATGAACAAAGCAATACACAAAAAACGTTTAAAAGCCAGTATATGGTGTGCAGATAATTTTCCTGGACAATAAGGATGGTCAATGTTACATGCATCAAAGAAAAATTGTTTTGTAATATATTGGTTATCATACTTGTCTAGAAGCAAAACGACTCCTTTCGTAGACCATTGAGGCCTTCCAAAGGAATGAACTATACGCGGATTGGCACCTGGCTTAGAATGTTCTATTTTAAACGCTGTATTCTTTTGAGTTTTACTTGGTTCTTTAGCTACCTTCTGTAATTTTTCCTTATTCTCTTCTTGTAAGTGTCGATGTACAGCTTTGTTGAATTTGAGAAATAGAATATCGATACCACTAAAGCACTTATTAAAGTAAAGCCATCCAATAGATAATGCTGAAATGTACTGCATTGCATGAGAAGAGTTAACAATAAGACCAATCAAAGTGTGCACAGCTACTTCAATGATGAAAATGGTGCATTCCACTGTCAGCAATACGAATGAACTAACTGTCAAAAGAGCGATTAAGATTAAAATCAACCTCAAAACTGGATTCAGCATGTTGAACTCTTTGCACTCCTGATTTTTCTCAACATACAATTGCAAGTCTAAGTCTTTGCAGATATCTTCTTTCCGCTTCCTCAAATTATCCATTCTCTTTGTGCAAAAAAATGCCAGAATGTTCCTTATCAGGGACAAAGACAAATTGACTGTAGGGAATATACGGAATGACACTCCTATTACGACTACTGGTATGGCGAATATCCAGAATAACGTTCCAATAATGAATCCGAAGATTCCACATTTTCTAAGAGGCATTGTTAAATTTTGAAAAGCCCAGTTTATTGTTTTGTTCGTCGGCGAATCACGCATATCTTGAAGGCATGTTTGCATCTGGATTTGCAGCATCAGTTTCATTTCTTTGCCAACAAATCCAAGTAAAATATAATCTAATGCTATAACTGAGTAACATATCATAAACATTACATGGACAGGTGTGAGAAAATATGTTAAATTATTATCTAGTTGAAGTTTGAGGTTCCTAGCATCAGCTGCTCTTTGTCTCTCCTCCCGTATGTTGATTTCGTAAAGGTAATAGACGCATATGCGTATAATCCACGGAGAACAAATGACAAGACACAAGATAATACGCATGAATGATCGGAGTAACTTGTACCATGGATATTCCCTGCCAAATGGTCTAACACAGCCAAATAAGTTAGCGTTGCAGCAGTCATTCTTGTTATGTTTGTCTCGTATCTCACATTTCACAAAAGAGGTATACAGCGTCTGAAATAAGCCAGTGGGTGTTTTGTTTTCGGACACCAGATCCTCGTGGCGGACTTTTAATTTCAATTCTGATATTTGAAGTTCATAAACAGTTTCTTTTTCCATTTCTTCTAATTTTTCTTTAAATGCTTCCATTCCATAAAACTTTGAAAAGGGTATTACATGTTTAAAGCCGCTGTTTTCCCAATATCTTCCCATACTAGTGGTTCTCTTAACAGTTATAGAAAAAGGCTTATCAGGAGAGTGTACGTATGAATGTGATGCATACTTCATTCTGTAGAAGGAAGATGGAATCAGATACGGACAATACAATACGGCTAGAACAATGACTACATAGGTACAGAAGTCGATCGCTTTCATCCAAGAACTTTTCTCTGTATGGTAACACTTTATCTCATTATCCTTTTTATAACAACATTCATGATGAAAATCTGCATAGCCATCAAGATACCCAACATGAACATTACATATTTCATCTTCTTGTTGATTTGCATATTGCAGTAGAAATTCACGTACTAAATATTCATATTCTGAAGCATTTAATAATTTCAAACATCCAACTTGTGTCTCTTTCACTTCTATTTCAGTTCGTTCAGTTTGATGAGCTAATACATTCATAGAAAGAATTTCGTAGTTTGGTCGTAGTTGGAGTAACCCACTTCCGTGTGTTCCGGAAGTTCGTATCCAGTTAAGTGGCTTGTACATATAAGTGATGTTGTTGAAAATTTGGGCCGGTAGCTGCGTTGTATTTTTGAATTTCAGTTTGATGTACATTAGTTTTGCTGTTGTATTTAAATTTCCAGAAGTTTCTGTGTCCGGTTCAAACGTCAAACTGCATTTAGTTAATCTAGTATGATCTGAAATAAATATATATGCTTTTCCCTTTTATAAACTGTTTGTTTAAAAGCAAAAGTACGATTATAATAAGAAAAACTGCTCTTACCATACTACACAGAGCTCATTTTACGCCTGATATTGATTTTCGTGAGCCAATGGAACATTACATATGACCCTATGGGAAATGCATTAAAAGATCTTAACATATAAAAATAAAACCCAAAACTTGATGAACGAGAGCTAAAAATACAATTTTTTCAGTTCAGTTAAAAGTGTGTCAATCGATACTATATTTTTGTAAATGTGATAGCAATGTTCATACAATCTGGTAGTTTTTATTTTGATCTTTTGTCATTGTGAAAAATATACCAATACTAGACAAAAAAGGGTGGATATACTAAACTTGTGCAGACAGTTCGCCATGTTTGGTTCCAGTTGGGTCGGTGCTGCTACATGAGACGATCTTTAAATGCAATTCCAACAGGGTCCTAAGTTAAACTATGTTAGCCGCTGGTAACCATCATGAATGAGATACAAACATAAAAACCAAAAACTTTAACTGGGACCCCGCAAGGACTATAATGACCAAGTTTGGCTCTAATTGTCTCAGTGGTTTCAGAGAAGGTCTTCAAATGTATTTCCATAGATTGGTGCCATGTTAAATTATGTTCCCCGCTGGCAGCTACATGTATCTTGGATTAGGACAAACATAAGAATAGTAAAAAGAAGGGAAACGGGGAATGTGTCAAAGAGACAACGACCCAAAGGAGAGTAATAACAACTCAAACTTGGAAAGGACCATCCAAGGACTATTGTAACTTAGTTTGGGCTCAGCGGTTTCAGAGAAAAAAGATATTTGAATGAATTTCCCATATTAAACTATGTTCCCTGCTGGAGGCCGTCTTTAAATTTCTTCTTACTCAATGCAAGTTCTAAAATTGACCTTAAGTGTGAAGCAAAGGGATTACCTGAGCTCTCTATTATGTATATAAATGACCCTCCAAGTATATTTGATAAACAATGTCATCCTGTTAACTTGAAAATATGTCTTTCAATTGTCTTATGTTTGCAGATGACATATTACTTCTGTCTAAATCTGCAGATGGACTACAAAAATCTTTAAATGAAATAAATAACTATTGTATAACATGGCAACTTTCCATAAATACAAAGAAGACAAAAATTATGATTTTTCAGCAAAACAAATAAATTGGATAACAAGCAGGAGTTTTTCATTGNTGAACGATATTGGTATGAGTGAAATATGGAATATACAAGGAAATGTAAATGTAAACTTTTTAAAAGTATGTGTAAAACAACGTCTCCAAGATCAGTTCATACAAAATTGGTTTTCTGATTTAGAGTATACATCTAGGGGTATATTTTATTTGAAATTTAAGACTGATTTCTCCTTTGAACCTTATTTGAGTAGATTACCGAAGGCAACAAGACTCTATATCTGTAGGCTTCGTGCGAGTAATATTAAGTTGTACTGCGTCTGAGTATATTTATTGTAATTATATGTATGTCCCCCTTTATGGGGTTTATTTTGCTTAATAAAATCTTGAATCTTGGTAAATTTCATTCGTCTCATTCAGAATTATCTAAAAGGGGCATTTAAGTTATGTTTGCCATGTTTAAATATCTGTCTCCGCTTGGAAACTTACAAATAAATATTTTAAAGAATTATTTGAATCCTTAATTCAACCAATATTAACATATAATGCAGAAATTTGATATATGTTTTTATGAGAAAATAATAAAAGCTTCAACGACAGGAAAAATAATTCAAACTTTGACTTGATATCATTAATAGATTCTAGTTTTATAGAACGGTAAATTTAAGATTCTGCAAATACACTCTAGGTTTTTTTTAGAAATTGAGAGAGGTAGGTATAAAAAATCAAAAGAGAAAATAGAATTTGTTAATATTGTAATTTAAATGAAATTGAAAATGAAACTCATTATTTTTTCAAATGTCCGAAATATGAAAGAATTAATGAAAAAATATAAGTAAAATTTTCCCAGAATTTTACAAATTTAACAAAAATCTTCAACTTAAAAACTTGATTTCGTCTTTTCAATACATGCAGTATGTTGCTCCATTTATAAAAAAAAAGTCATTAATACGGAGGAAAATGGACTCCCAGACTGCATAAGTTCATTGTATTTGTATAATATATTTTGTATTTGTATTTTGTTTATGCCATCAGCTCACAGAGGCATAATTGTGCATTTGTGAATAAAGTTCTTATTATTAAATGGGTGTACTTGTTTCATTATGAAATCATTATGATTATCATATTATATTTTCAAAGGTAAAATAAAAGACGTGTGTTACTCGACTATCCCGGAACTGCGACTATCCCGGAAATTTCCGATTTAGTCGCAGGTAATAACACTGCGATTATCCCGGAATTTATTTCTTCTACTAAATCGGAAATTTTTAATAATGTCATAATGTTATCTAAGACTGAAAAAAGTGAAAAATTAAGTTTGACAACAGACCATGAGGGTTGATGGAGCAATTTTTTATTAAGAATTTGGAGGATAACGTATAAATAAAAGAAATATATTTAAAGTGCTTTTGTTTAAAGTTTCATGGTCGTTTTTCCTGCCTGTTGAATCCAAGAAGCAATCTTTAACCAATATTATTTGATTGAAAAGGTACAATCTGAGAATATAACATAATTTCCGGGATAGTCGAAAGGTGCATTGTGTCTGCTATCTCAGAAATTATAATTTAATAGTGGTTTTGAGTATCATTTTGTTTTCATACCGGTGATTATTTTCATTCTAACTGTTAATAATGTTTTGACAAGCCTACGATCTCAACAAAATATACAAGGAAGCAAATAATTGTCCCTTAAACTGCAATGCTCTTATCCCGGAAATTTCCCACTTAAGCGCTACTGGAAATATGGGATTAACCAGGAAATTTCCGACTTAGTCGCTGATGAGTTTGTTGCGACTAACGCGGAAATATCCGATTTAGTCGATGCTAAGACAAATCTTATTCTTTGCTGTATTGTTAATATACCGTTCCTCTATGTGAGGCGGAACCATACCATGATGTTTTGTTTTAAAATATTTGAAATGTCTCTCAGCTGTTTCTTTTTTCTGAAAAGTATGTTTTCACAAAAAGGGAGGGTATATTTAATATTGCATTTCTAACTATCCAAACCAATCAAACTATTAGTACAATGTATAATACTGGACTTTCAAGATGTGTAATTGAAGGCAGAAATATATGCCCAAAATATCAAGTTTGACAAGTTTATAAGACAACACTCATATACACAATTTGTGTAATCAGAGGACGTAAATACAACATATAACACATAACAAAGAAAATCAAAATTATTATTTATCTCGTCCAAATAAAGAAAGAAGAAAACTACTAACGAAATTTAGAGTAAGTGTCCACGATCTTTTAATTGAAATGGGCAGATATATTAAAATTCCAAGAGATCAAAGGTTATGTAAATTATGTAAGACTATTGAAGATGAATATCATTTTTTTTTTCAATTGTAAGTATAATACATTTTTAAGAAAGATCCTATTTGATCATTATCAAAACTATAATATTTTTACATCTTTTTCTACTTTACCAAATAA
Organism: Modiolus philippinarum; assembly: GCA_002080025.1. Lineage (NCBI taxonomy): Eukaryota > Metazoa > Mollusca > Bivalvia > Mytilida > Modiolidae > Modiolus > Modiolus philippinarum. The sequence continues at coordinate 30,547 of MJUU01009572.1, forward strand.
TAAAGATATAAGTATTGTTTTAATCCCATCAACACCCGATGATATGAGGGCAGTAGTGTCTTTTAGAAAACAGTCGGTTGAACTGATGAAGAGAGACCGATGATGTCTTTGTATCAATACTATTCTATGCTAAAATTATATTGAATTATGTTTGTTGTATGTATGTATGTATGTATCTTGTATTGCTACAAATTTAATGGGTTTATGTTTTGCAATTGAATAAAATAAATATTATCAAGGACGTAACGTATATTCAGAAGAATAGGAAACGCGTACACAATCCATGTTGCATGTTTGTTTTCTTGATGTCTGTTTTTAATCGTTGAAAATTGATGCATGTTTGAAATTTTGATTTATATGCCCTTATGGGCCCTATAATTGGAAAAATAAATATTCTTATATTCTTATTCTTTAGAATTTTTAGCGAGGTGTTAGATATGCATTCATTTTTTTTAGCTTTCTGCTTAAAAAGCTGTCAATGGATTTAAATAAAATTAGGTTTTCCTTAAAGCTGAATGAAATTTACATCCGTACAGTAAATTTCGTTTCATTACAGCAAGGAGTGTCTTCATATACATATGATTGAAATTTGTAGTCAAAACATTTTCGTCGATTTGTTACTTCTGGTTTTCATCGGTAAAAATGCATCATGGTTTGGACCTAAAGGCTTTAAAAGCAATTCCCAGAATTTCACAAATTTTATTTTTTTCTACAGATTTACATCTACTGTACTCGCAGTACAATTTTTGTGACTATCATTATTATATTTCTGTTGTTTTAATGCTTTAAAGAGAGGGTCCCAAAATAACACAATTTCATGCCTCGCGATAGATTTGCAAATTATCATGAGAATCTTATCATTCTCAATTTACGTCCTTGACATAATACCAGTCCAATATCCAGTGGTATTTAAACAAAAGAATGTGAGCTCTCGTTTAGAAAATATAAAAAAGTCGATTACATTGTTTAGGTCTGTTGTTAGGTGCTTTAAAAGTTACTTATTATGTAAAATATTCTACTTTTTCATGTGCATATGACAGACTTCTATATATACAAATGACAAACAGTTTTTGATTGAACGTATCTTAAACATTTTTTGTTTTTTTTTAATTATGGATTTCCTTCGTTTGGGTTCTAGTGCTGCTGATGAGGAATAGATTTCCGAAATGGCCATACAGCTCATTAAAATTACAGTTGGAGTTAACATAGGTGTTATGGTCTCATGTGCATTTACTCCATATCCTTTCGTAAAATATTTAATACAGGAGTTTGTCTTTTATTGCAGTGAGGAGTTGGTAAAACAATTCCCCGTGGTAGAGATGTATGCTCTTTATTTTTCTTAGATATGGTGTACTTGTACATGAGATGATATCTCANGTGTACGCTTTTTGCCCAAAAAAATAATGTTAATTTTGAAAAAAAAATATTTTGTTGATACGCGTGCAAAAAATAAGTAATTTGTTTCGCGCGAAGCGCGAAAAAAAATTTTCTGTCCAGAAAAAAAAACCATAACCCCCCCTTCAGGTTAAATGGTCGGTCCCTAAACATTTTTTTTTTAATTATGGATTTCCTTTGTTTGGGTTCTAGTGCTGCTGATGAGGAATAGATTTCCGAAATGGCCATACAGCTCATTAAAATTACAGTTGGAGTTGACATATGTGTTATGGTCTCATGTGCATTTACTCCATATCCTTTCGTAAAATATTTGCATATTTTAGAAGAAAAATGATATTTTTGATAATTTTCCTCTTATAGAGACTTGTGGATCGCACCGTTTCTTATAGCCTGA
>MJUU01009572.1:38739-56380 GCA_002080025.1 Modiolus philippinarum
AGATTCAGAAGGGCCGCGCACAATAAGTGCAATCTGAACTATCAGGCGCCGAAATTCATCCCGGTCATCTTCCATAATTAACCTGGCAGGCTACCATGCCCATCTCTTCATCAAGGCACTGGGGGCTACTGAGGGCAAGGTCGACTGCATCTCCAACACGAAGGAGCGCTACAAGCGTGGCGGTCGGCTCATAAAAGGATAAGAAGGAGAAAGAGAAGACGCTCTATCAGCACCTGCGATTCATAGACAGCTTCAAGTTCATTCGGGCAAGCCTACAGAATCTGGTAGGATTCACGCCGGCCGATGCCTTCAACAATATGAGGCGGGAATTTGGGGGCCAAGCCGATGGATCTGGGTTTCTTCAAGATTGGGCACTTTGAGTCGGAGAATGCGCATCGCATAGCGCGAAGTGATCGACCGTGAAAAGCTGAAGCATATCGTGACGCACCCGGAAGACTAGGAGCCGGGGAGTAGATATATCAAGGGGGAGAAGGTGGATAAGGCTTCTCAGCTGACGCTCTTGAAAGATTACTTGGCCCGCACGAATGCCTTGGGTGAGTGCCCGATGCGATATTACCAGCGCCACGACTTTGGGAGGTATTGAAGGGGCGAAAAAATCGGCCTCCAGAATATCAGCTGCCGCATCCGGCATACCCTATGCGCAGATCATTTGATCGACATCGATCTGAAGAATGCGCATCCGACTCTGCTCTCCTGGTATTGCCATGAAAATGGGATCGCGTGCATGGGGCTCGACGCATATATCAGCGAACGGGAAAAGCTAATCGCGGGACTACAATGGGGGATGAGGCAGATCATGGAGGAAGTGATCAAGGTGAATTCTGACCTGCATAAGCTCGCCTGCGAATCTAATTAGAAGAGGTGGATGGACTACAATATAGAAGGCACGACCGTGAATTACGTCATGTGCTCCCTGGAAGATAAGGCTCTGATGGCGGCCTTCGACTACCTGACCGAGCAGGAGATTGAGGTGGGGCGCTTGTATTCGGCGGGCTGATGATCCTTAAGAAGGGGTTCCGCGCACCAGGCTGCACAAGATTCTCCAAGGCTGCTCTCAGAGGGTGAAGGTAGTCGTCGGGGCGGATATTACCTTCACAGTCAAGGAGATGGATGAAGGGTACGATATCCCCACCGCGACGATCGGCAGAAAAGCCATCACTTAAACCTGCTACTACTCAAACTCGTCTACCTCTACGACTATATGGATAGGTTCGAGAGGCTCCAGGAGACCCAGCTGCTACCCAAGGAAGCCTTCTTCAGCACGCTCACTGGTGAGCATTTCAGCGAGGAAGAGTACGCGCACGCTCAGAGGGTCTGGGGCCTTTGGATGCAAGACCATGCGCGATAATCACGACATCTATATGGAGACTGACGTGGTCTTACTCACTGATTTTCGTGAATTTCTGCGAAATCTGCATGAAGAACTATGGACTCGATCCCGCGCACTACTACACAGCACCAGGGTTAGCTTATGACGCCGCGTTCAAGGTCAGCGATATCAAGCCTGAGCCTCTCACTGACCCCGATATGCTGCTCATGGTTGAGAAGGGGATTCGTGGGGGTCTGACCAGAGATATGCTCGGACGAATACGTGCAAGATTTCGATCCGAGCAAGCCGACAAACTATCTGATATATCTGAACGCCAACAATCTCTATGGGTGGGCGTTTAGTCGGGTCCTGCCCACCGAAGATTTCAAGTGGATCGATCCCTCGGAAGTCCCAGACCTCAGCACGCTGAGCGAAGAGGATGAGCAAGGATTCATCTTGGAAGTGGATCTCGAATGTCCCAGGGAGTTGCACCATCGCCACGACTATCCACTCGCGCCGGAATCCATAGTGGTCAATGGAGTCAGGAAGCTGGTGGACAACCTCCAAGACAAGGAGAAATACGTGGTCCACTACGTAAATCTCAAGAAGTACTCGCCCGCGGTCTGACGCTGAAGAAGATCCATCGCTCCTCCGATTCACCCAGAGCCCATGGCTGAGGGGTACGTGGAGAAGAATACGGCTTGCAGGGTGGCAGCATCCAACGCCTTCGAGAAGGATTTCTTCAAGCTCATGGTCAACTCGGTATTCGGGAAGACCATGGAAGATATCTGCATTGGGGTGGACGTGTGGCTGGTGAATAGCGAGAAGGTCGCCCGGAAGCTAGTGGCCAAGCCCAACTGCAAGCGTAGGACTGTCTTCAGCGAAGATCTGGGTGCTGTCCATCTGGATCCCACCAAGCTGGTCTTCGATAAGAACATCTACCTAGGATTCTCCATCCTTGGTCTATCAAATGGCCGACTATGTCTATGATTACCCGAAGCCCCCGTATGGCGACCGGCTCAGCATCTGCTATACGGATAGCTTGATCTGCAATATCCAGACGGCGTATATAAGAATATGGCGGAGAGCATGCAGCATTTCTTCGATACGTCCAACTATGCCCCAGACCATGCCGGGATCCAGGCCGGCGTAAATAAGAAAGTGCTCGGCAAATTCAACGATGAGTGCCGCGGCCACCCGATGATCGAGTACGTTGGTCTCCGACCGAAGGCATATGCCTTCAAGATGGATCGCGAAGAGTGCAAGGAGGCTAAGGGCGTGAAGAAGAGCGTGGTTGAGACCACTCTGGCCTTCGCCGGCTATAAGGGATGCCTTGATACGGGCAAGGAGAAATATCGCTCATTGAATATCATCCGCAGCAGGCTCCATCAGGTCCTAACTCTCGAGATGTGCAAGAAATCTCTCTCACCTCCAATGATGATAAGCGCCACATCCTATCCGACGGCATCAGCACCCTCGCCCATGGTCACTACCGAATCGCCCAAGACTGAGGCGGTCGCTCACCAACACCAACACCCCAGAATTTCTCGAGGTCCGTGAGCCTCGGGAAAATCTCGCTTCGTCGCCCTATCTGCTCTCGGCAGGCTCTGACGGGTGTGGATACCCATCCCTCCCCTAGATAAATGGATAAGCCCCTCACCAATCTTGAGCTCGAGCGAGCCGTGAAGAATCTGCATATCCCCCTACGTCAGAGGCGTCTTCATGCGCGACGACCTACCATTCAAGTCCAGAGATCTCGAGTTCGGCATCCTGAATCATAATGATCTCACGAGCCCCGGGACTCACTGGACTTGCTGGTTCAAGGACCGCACCCGGAGGGTACCCTCTTTAAAACAGCGTCCGAAATTTTCGTACGGGTCTAGCGATCACTCGCTATATCTCAAATCAAAGGCACTACATATACCTACCTGCCAATTAAAAGCCACTGCTGTGAAGTCCAAATCAAAGTCCACCCGACATTAGCCATTTTTCGATATAGAATACCCTCTTTTAAACAGCGTCCGAAATTTTCGAATGGGTCTATAGATAAATAGCTATATCTCAAATCATAGGTACTACACATACTTACCTGCCACATAAAAGCCACTGCTGTGAAGCGCCTATCAAGGTCCACCCGACATAAGCCAATTTTCGATGTAAAGTACCCTCTTTTAAACAGCGTCCGAAATTTTCGTACGGGTCTAGGGATAAAAAGCTATATCTCAAATCAAAGGCACTACACTTACCTACCTGGCAAATAAAAGCCATGGCTTTGAAGCCCCTAGCAAGGTCTATCCGACGTTAGTCATTAGCCATTTTTCGATATAAGGTACCCTCTTTTAAACAGCGTCCGAAATTTTGGTACGGGTCTAGAGATCACTCCCTACATCTCAAATGAAAGGTACTACACATACCTACCTGCCAAATAAAAGCCACTGCTGTGAAGCCCCTATTAAGGTCCACCTGACAGTAGACATTTTTCGAAGTAGGGTACCCTCTTTGAAACAGCGTCCGAAATTTTCGTACGGGTCTAGAGATCACAAGCTATATCTCAAATCAAAGATACTACACATACATTCCTGCCAAATAATAGCCCAAATCAAAGTCCATCCGACATTTAGACATTTTCCAATGTAGGGTACCCTCTTTTAAACACCTTCCGAAATTTTCGTAGGGGTCTAGGGATCACTAGCTTTATCTCAAATCAGAGGTACTACACATACCTACCTGCCAAATAAAATCCACATCTGTGAAACCCTTATCAAGGTCCGCCCGACTTTAGCCATTAGCCATTTTTTCGATGTAGGATACCCTCTTTTAAACTGTGTTCGAAAATTTCGTACGGGTCTAGGAATCACTAGAAATATCTCAAATTAAAGGTACTACACATACCTACTTGCCAAATAAAAGCCACTGCTGTGAAGTCCCTATCAAGGTCCACCCGACATTAGCCATTTTGCGATATAGGGTACCCTCTTTTAAACAGCGTTCGAAATTTTAGAACAGGTCTAGAGATAAATAGCTTTATCTCAAATCAAAGGTACTACACATACCTACCAGCCAAATAAAAGCCACTGCTGTGAAGCCCCTATTAAGGTCCACTCGACAGTAGAAATTTTTCGAAGTAGGGTACCCTCTTTGAAACAGCGTCCGAAATTTTCATACGGGTCTAGAGATCACTAGCTATATCTCAAATCAAAGATACTACACATACCTACCTGCCAAATAAAAGCCCAAATCAAAGTCCATCCGACATTAGACATTTTCCAATGTAGGGTACCCTCTTTTAAACAGCTTCCGAAATTTTCGTAGGGGTCTAGGGATCACTAGCTTTATCTCAAATCAGAGGTACTATACATACCTACCTGCCAAATAAAATCCACATCTGTGAAGCCCTTATCAAGGTCCGCCCGACTTTAGCCATTAGCCATTTTTCGATGTAGGATACCCTCTTTTAAACTGTGTTCGAAATTTTCGTACGGGTCTAGGAATCACTAGAAATATCTCAAATTAAAGGTACTACACATACCTACTTGCCAAATAAAAGCCACTGCTGTGAAGTCCCTATCAAGGTCCACCCGACATTAGCCATTTTTCGATATAGGGTACCCTCTTTGAAACAGCGTCCGAAATTTTTGTACGGGTCTAGAGATAAATAGCTTTATCTCAAATCAAAGGTACTACACATACCTACCAGACAAATAAAGCCCCTGCTGTGAAGCCTCGCCCGACATAAGCCATTTTTCGATATAGGGTACCCTTTTTTCAACAGCGTCCGAAATTTTCGTACGGGTCTAGCAACCACTCGCAATGTTTAAAATCAAAGGTACTACACATACATACCTGCCAAATAAAAGTCACTGTTATGAAGTACCCGACATTAGCAATTTTTCGATATAGGGTACCCTCTTTTAAACAGCGTCCGAAATTTTCGTACGGATCTAAAGATAAATAACTACATCTCAAATCAAAGGTACTACACATACATACATGCCAAATAAAAGCAACTGCTGTGAAGCCCCTATCAAGGTCCATCCGACATTAGCCATTTTTCGATTTAGGGTACCCTCTTCTAAACAGCGTCCGAAATTTTCGTACGGGTCTAGGAATCACTCGCTATATCTCAAATAAAAGGTACTACATATACCTACCCGCAAAATAAAAGCCAATGCTGTGAAGCCCCATTCAAGATTCACTCGACATTAGCCATTTTTCGATGTAGGGTACCCTCTTTTAAACAGCATCTGAAAATTTTGTACGGGTCTAGGATTCACTTGCTATATCTCAAATCAAAGATACTACACATACCTACCTGCCAAGTAAAAGCCACTGCTGTGAAGCCCCTATCAAGGTCCACCCGACATTAGCCATTTTTCGATATAGGGTACCCTCGTTTAAACTGCGTCCGAAATTTTCGCACTGGTTTAGAGATAAATATCTATATCTCAAATGAAAGGTACTACATTACATACCAGCCAAATAAAAGCCACTGCTATGAAGCCCCTATCAAGGTCCACCCGACATTACCCATTTTTCGATGTAGGGTACCTTTTTTAAACAGTGTCCAAAATTTTCGTACGGGTCTAAGGATCACTCGCTATATCTCAAATCAAAGTTACTACACGTACCTGCCTGTCAAATAAAAGCTACTGTTGTGAAGCCCCGATCAAAGTCCACACGACATTCGCCATTTTTCGATGTAGGGTATCATCTTTTAAACAGCGTTCTAAATATTCGTACGGATCTAGGGATCACTAGCTATATCTCAAATCGAATTAAAGGTACTACACATACCTACCTGCCAAATAAAAGCCCTGCTGTGAAGCCCCTATCAAGGTCCAACCGACATTAGCCATTTTCGATGTAGGGTACCCTCTTTTAAACAGCGTCCGAAATATTCGTACGGGTCTAGCGATCACTCGCTATATCTAAAATCAAACGTACGACACATACCTACCTCCCAAATAAAAGCCCCTGCTGTGAAGAGCCTATCAAGGTCCGCCCCACATAAGCCATTTTTCGATATAGGGTACCCTCTTTTCAACAGCGTCCGAAATTTTCGTACGTGTCTAGGAATCACTCGCAATGTTTGAAATTAAAGGTACTACACATACCTACCTGCCAAATAAAAGCCACTGCTGTGAAGTCCCTATCAAGGTCCAGCCGACATTAGCCATTTTTCGATATAGCCGGGGTACCCTCTTTTAAACAGCGTCCGAAATTTTCGTACGGGTCTAGAGATAAATAGCTATACCTCAAATCAAAGGTACTACACATACCTACCTGCCAAATAAAAGCCACTGCTGTGAAGCCCCTATCAAGGTCCATCCGACATTAGCCATTTTTCGATGTAGGGTACCCTCTTTTAAACAGCGTCCGAAATATTCTTACGGATCTAGGGATCACTAGCTATATCTCAAAGGTACTACACTACCTTCCTGCAAAATAAAAGCCACTGCTGTGAAGCCGCAAATCAAGGTCAACCCGACATTAGCCATTTTTTGATGTAGGGTACCCGTTTTCAACAGCGTCCGAAATTTTCGTACGGGTTTAGGAATCAGTCGCTATGTCAGAAATTAAAGGTACTACACATACCTACCTGCCAAGTAAAAGTCACTGCTGTGAAGTCCCTATCAAGGTCCAACCGGCATTAGCCATTTTTCGATATAGGGTATCCTCTTTTAAACAGCGTCCGAAATTTTCGTACGCTAGAGATAAATAGCTATATTTCAAATCAAAGGTACTATACATACCCTCCAGCGAAATAAAAGCCCATGCTTTGTAGCCCCTATCAAGGTCCATCCGACATTAACCATTTTTCGTTGTAGGGTACCCTCTTTTAAACAGCGTCCGAAATTTTCGTACGGGTCTAGGGATCATTCGCTATATCTCAAATCAAAGGTACTAAACATACCTACCGCCAAATAAAAGCCAGTTCGATGAAGCACCAATTAAGGTCCATCCGACATTAGCCATTTTTCGATGTAAGGTACCCTCTTTTAAAGAGCGTCCAAAATTTTCTGACGGGTCTAGGAATCACTCGCTATAACTCAAATAAAAGATACTACATAAACCTACCTGCCAAATAAAAGCCACTGCTGTGAAGCCCCTATCAAGGTCCATCCGACTTTAGCCATTTTTCGATGTAGGGTATCCTGTTTTAAACTGCGTCCGAAATTTTCGTACGGGTCTAGGGATCGCTCGCTATATCCCAAATCAAAGGTGCTACACATACCTACCTGCCAAGTAAAAGCCACTGCTGTGAAGCCCCTATCAAGGTCCACTCGACAAATAAAGAAATAAAGGTGGAAGGGACAACTGGGACAACGAGTTTTGAATGCCACTGGAAAAGGGGAGAAATGAGTAGGGGCAGAAAATTTAGCCTTCTATACGACACCCAGTGCGTCTGATCTCTTCAGAGAAATATAGGAGGGGTCTTTATAATGCATAGAGCATTGTATTTCTCCAGTTTGGCTACTATTGTTCGCGGTCAGGCTTTCCTTAACATAACCTGACTACCCCGCATAGACAGGGCATTCCCCTATCCACTAACAGGGGGAGCGCCCGAAAGCTCTGTGTCGTATCCGAGGCCCCTGAAACCGATTCAGGTGCCGAATCTCTGTTAGGAAGACTCATACACCAAGCTCAGAGGATGCTGCAGGCCTGTTCATAAGCCGGGACCTCGCACGGTGGCTCTAGAGAAATATTCCAGGTGACATCGACCTGCTGAGAACACCTATGTGACAATTATCAATTAAACGCCAAATTAAATGTGATAAAAACAAAATCAATTAAAATACACTTTCCCTTACACGAAAGCTTTATTTTTCATATTTTTCATGAATTAAATGCCACAATTATTAAAATGAAATAAAAAACGATAAGTTCAAAAAATTCATTAAAGTACAAATTTCCTTTATTATATATCTATGTTAAAAAAAAAGATAAAATCCGACGCATGCGCGATAGGGTGGGATGAATTCTTGGCTATGTTTATTGTTTTTATTTTGCCTTTTTGTGTTTTGTTTTGTTTTTTATTTATAGTTTTATTTCGTTTTTTAAGTTGTGGTTTTGTCTTTTTTTTTGGGGGGGGGNAATATTGTAATTTAAATGAAATTGAAAATGAAACTCATTATTTTTTCAAATGTCCGAAATATGAAAGAATTAATGAAAAAATATAAGTAAAATTTTCCCAGAATTTTACAAATTTAACAAAAATCTTCAACTTAAAAACTTGATTTCGTCTTTTCAATACATGCAGTATGTTGCTCCATTTATAAAAAAAGTCATTAATACGGAGGAAAATGGACTCCCAGACTGCATAAGTTCATTGTATTTGTATAATGTATTTTGTATTTGTATTTTGTTTATGCCATCAGCTCACAGTTCTTATTATTAAATGGGTGTACTTGTTTCATTATGAAATCATTATGATTATCATATTATATTTTCAAAGGTAAAATAAAAGACGTGTACCCTTTTTCTTTATCAAATTATAATGATTATTACATTTTCAAAAGTAAAATTAGACGTGCAAATAAAAATTNAGTTTTGCGACTAAACCAGAAAATAAAATTTCCGAGTTAAGCGCAAGAAAAAGGCGACTAAATAAGAAATGAAATTTCCGGGATAAGCGCAATTCCCATTTAGCAGAGGGTAGAGGTCGATTAACTAGGAATTCCGAGATAGTCGCTATTCCGGGTTAGTCGAGTAACAGACGTGTACCCTTTTTCTTTATCAAATTATAATGATTATTACATTTTCAAAAGTAAAATTAGACGTGCAAATAAAAATTAAATATATATAATGCATAGAAGTAAGTAGACTTCTCGTATAGTACAGTTTGAGTTGATAGTTTCATTCCCGTAGTCAGTTTGTGATTTTTCGAAGTGTTTCATTCCCGTAGTGAGCTTGTGTAGTATTTTTTTCTTTTATTTTTCGACGTGTAGATAAACCGATTAGATACTATGTACATGTATGAACAAATGCCAGAGGATATAACATAAAATTGTTTATTTTTCACTGGGATTTTAGAATGTAATTAAATTTAATGTATAGAGAATAAGAATTACCATATACATGTAAAAACAGGTCAACAAGTGGACACCCATTTCACCTTACGGTCGACAAAACTCGAATAAACTCCTAATTCATCAACCCCAGATTTTCAAGTTATGAACGACAAAGAAAAGTTCAAGTTTATGCTCTCCACTGAAGAAGTTGATATTCTAAAAGTAATAGTGGAAGGCTTAAATGAAATGTATTGTGAAAGAGACACATTTCCTAAAATTTAATTACATATATATGATCCTTCTTAGTGTGACTTCGTTGTCTGGTATCACCTTACTCACCATTACATTATACAATATGTATGAAATGTTTTAACTGACATATTTAAGCAGTTTTTTTCCAATAAATAGTGTTGGACATTTACATGACTATGTTTTATGTAATAATAAGTTTTTTCTTGTTTGTGATGTTTTGTATGTTTTGGTATCAATCCTACATGTATGTAAATTGGATTTTAAACCAAATAAATTCTGTTCTGTTCTGTTCTGTTCAATCGCCACAAATTAAACATTTGTTGGTTTTGTGTTAGTTGTAGTGGTGTCAATTTCATTATTTGTACGACTCCATATTCCTTGTTTTAACGTATAAAAACAAATAGAATTTATATTACTACTCATGTTTCATTTTATTCCTAATCGTTTACACATGGGTTAGTATTATGCGTCGAGTTTAAGTATTCAACAATGATGTATATCATTTGTATCAAGGACGTTTAGTATGCGTTTGGATATGTTCTCTTTAAGCTGAATAATTTTGATATATATTGCAAAAATGGCCATCTGCAGATGCCAACTTTATAGTACATGCTTTTGCTGGTATAGAACCAGCCCAGTACACCTAAGTGCAGGTCCGAAAACCGATTTGTGAACTTTTAAAATTTAGATTAAAAAAATGTTTAAGCACGCATAGCTGTGTCCTTAACTGGTCGTGGTTGTTCATTATGTCTTTTTGGTTATCTGTCCTCTGTCGCCTTTAACATATCTTTCTGTTATGTTCTTATGCCAGTAGCAAGTTGCCCTTCGGTAAGGCCACATCAAATTGATTAATAGATTCTCAACTCCACTGCCCCATTTTTTTCTAGGCTAATTTTTTTTCAATTATTCAGAAATTTTCTATAAATTTCTATCAATTTAAGTGAAAATCAGTAAACAAAAATAAAATAGAACCCTCCCACACACCCTACAATTTTTGTTACAGGTGGATGAGAATTTACAAATTAACTTGATTGGGTCTAAATTGAAATTGTTAAATTTTATCTGATTTTCGTTCATTTCATTTTAAATATTTTTTTCATTAATGAAAAATTTATTTCATTTGTGTTTGTAAATGGTAATTTTGTCGATTCTATTCATTCAGACAAAGCCGCTATTTCACATTGTTATGTGTAGTATTATTTAAATAGCTTAAATTCGGATAAAATGTTNGTTAAACCAGGTTTAATGATGCATCAACCTCCCGCTTATATGACGACTAACTATAGCTTCTGTGTGCCCAGATTGTGTAAAATGTCAAAGCCATAATATTGTCAGGGGGCACTTCACTATTTCAATACGCCAATATTTGACAGACCTCGAAAATAGTACTATAAAAAATAGTGCCTTATAATTTGTAGTGACTCCAGCCAATTGAGAGTGAGAGAACAACTCGCGTGAAATTTCCCGCCAAATCTATTCGGAACATAATACTCGGTGTTTTACATTATGTCATTAGAGAAAAATTTTCTACAACTTAAACACGTTAATTATGAAATTTCTCACATCTTGTTAAATAAATTTTGAAATGTTTAAAAACTTGGCAAGCCTCGTTTTCAAACATTTGCAAAATTTATTTAACTCGATGTGAGAAATTTCATAATCAACTTAGTTCTCGTTGTAGAAACTATATTTATACATGTTGAAAACTGGAACTTTTGTTTTTATATGAAAAATATTGACGACACTCATGGACGAGCCCACTTGTGGGCGAGTTTATTATTGGAGGCAATATTTGAAGTCAAAACTTCTGTTATTCTAACGAAGCATTGCAAGAGACATATAATTACATAATGTAATAATATGTCTCTGCCATTTGGTTGAACAAAGAAAATCAATTTTCACAAAATCTAGGGTATAGGAAGGTTCGCGAACCTCATTAGTGATGTCATAAAATCTAATTTACATATGCAAATTAGTATTTTTGGTTGGCAAAGTCGTAATAAGACCACTTTATAACAATGTAAAAGAATTTTTGATCTTTTTTTTCATTTTTCATTATTCTTCCGATTTTGGATTTGTAAAATGCGTAGTAAACTTTAAGATTTTCATATTTTTTCTGCCGATTTACTTTTTTAAAATCTTGTGGAGAAAAAAATTATGCAGTTTTAAAAAGTGTAAAAATTGCCGAATTTTATATACTTTACAAAAACGCTAATTATATAGATATTGAAAATGAATTTATTTAAAAAAATAATACCCTGTAAAAGCGTAAACATTCAAGAATTTCGATCAAAAAGAATTATCAAGATACCTCAATTAACAATTTCGTACGAGTGATTTTTATTACCCTTATTAATTAACATGATTTCCTGCCATATTTGTTTATGTCACAGTACAAATTGGAATCCAGTAGGATCCAGAATCCTTGTACAAATTGGAATTCTAATTTATACTGGGACAAATTAGAATTCTGATTTGAACTGGATTTAATCCAGTACAAATTGGAATTCCAATTTCTACTGGGACAAATTAGAATTCTGATTTGTACTGGATTTAATCTAGTATAAATTGGAATTCCAATTTCTCCTAGGAGAAATTGAGATATCCCAATTTGTACTAGTAGGATTCTGGATCCTAATAACTTAAACCAATTGAAACAGTAGTAGAGAAGTAAAACATTATTTTAATATGTCTGTTCCACTGTTTAGGTGATCATTTAATTAAAATATCAATTTCGAAGGAATAAGATTAATTATCTGATTGTATAAAAAATAAAGATGTTTGGCTTTGAACTCTTAAATATTTTAGCACAATTCAAACTTTTGATCATTACTTTTCATAAGTGAACTTTAAAAATCAGAGAACACATGGAGGTATTTTACAAGAAAAAATATTTGAATGTCATTTTTTTAAAGACAGCATACTTAGAAACTATTCATCTGAAACGGATACTGATCTTGTTGGTTTGAGAAGTTTTAAATGCAGTAGATACTGTTCACAAATTGTCATGTAAAAATAATAGTCATTGGAAAATGGCAGTATAACAGCCACAGTTTGTAATTATTATTAGGGCCCCGCCATGAAATGGTGGGGCCCTATAGAAATCAGCCTGTCCGTCCGTCTGTCCGTCCTTCAGCGTTTTCTATGTCGTACGATAACTCAAGAATGCCTTAACGGATTTTTATGCCTTTTTACACAAAGTTGCACTTGACTGAAGGAAGCTCCCTGTGGTTTTTGAAGTAAATCAGAAAATGATTTTTGGGGAAAAACTTCATTTTTATATGAAAAAGTGCATATTTTGAGAATTAGCTCTATGTCGTACGATAACTCAAGATTGCCTTCAGGGATTTTAATGATTTTGATACTTAAGGTTGAACTTTACCAAAGGAAGCTCCTTTTCGCTTTTGTGGAAAATCTGAAAATGATTTTTGGGGAAAAACTTCATTTTTATATGAAAAAAGTGCATATTTTGATAATTAGCTCTATGTCGTACGATAACTCAAGAGTGCCTACAGGGATTTTAATGATTTTGATACTCAAGGTTGAACTTTACCAAAGGAAGCTCCCTTTCATTTTTGTGAAAAATCTTAAAAGGTTTTTTTTTTTTAAAAAACTTCATTTTTTTTGTCTCGCCCGCGACGAAAGTCGCGAAAACGAAACATAGCGATCCAAAATTCTGTCGTCGTGTCGGCGTCGTCGGCGATGTCAACATTTATTTTAACCTTGTGGTTAAAGTTTTCTAAACATCAATATCTTCATCAAATCATTATGGAATCATTTTAAATTTGGACAGATGCAAGAAAATGGTCTGAAAATTACCTCTTGGTGAAAAATTTCAAAATTTTTATTTTAGTTTTTCCGTATTTTTTCCGTATTTGGACTTAGTTTTTTTGCGTTAGAAATTTGTTTTAACCCTGTGGTTAATGTTTTTTAGAAGTCAAATTAAGTTATTAAATCTTATTGGAATTTCACAAAAAGTGGTCAAAAGTTAGATGATGGTCAGAAAATAACCTCTAGCTGAAAAAATAGAAATGTTTTTTTCTAATTTTTCTGTATTTTTTCCAAATTTGGACTTCGTTTTTTTGCTATAAAATTTAAATGTTAGTTGTTAAGAATTAGAATAGAGTCTTTGATTCTTAATAGAATTACATTTACATTGACATTTCTGCATATAATGCACAGATGTGTAACAGGCTGTTGGAATTTTGATTCCGGTTCCAACTTTGATAAATTTCCTGACATGCCTGAAAATGTCAAAGACCAATAATTTTTGAAAATTTTGCATCCAATTTTAAATTTGAACAATGTTTTAGAATCAAACATAATTTTTAACACTAAAGAATTAAATAACATGGTTCCAACTTTGGTATTTCCTAAAACTTTTCAAAACAAGCTGTTTTTAGAAATTCTTCTTCGCAACAATGCTTTTTAAATAAATTTGAATCAAACAAATATTTTTAATAAAAAAATTTGCAAAAGTTTTTTATTCCAATTTTGGTTTACATTTTTGGATGTCTCAAAGACCTATTATTTGTTGGAATTGTACCTAGCAACCATAACTTTTTCAGTTCCTTTCAGTCATAATGATCATTTTCAAAAGTCAAATTGCAAAAATCTTTGATTCNGTAAATTTCCTGAAACTCTCAAAGACCTGTTATTTTTTGGAATTCTACCTAGCAACCATATCTTTTTCAATTCCTTACAGTTATAATGATCATTTTCAAAACTCAAATTGCAAAAATCTTTGATTCTTATTTTGGTTAATTTTCTGCACTCTCAAAGACCTGTTATTTTTTGGAATTCTACCTAGCAACCATTTTTTTTTAATTCCTTACATTAAGAATAATTATTTTTAAAAGTGAAATTTCCAAAATCCTGGATTACAGTTGTGGTAAATGTTGTGAAATTTAAAAAAAAAAGTTATATTTTGGAATTCTCAAAGACTGAAATTCTACTTCGCAACATCATCTAAATATAGCCCAAATTATAATGACAATGTAGTGAGCGGGCGAGACATTAGGTTCCGTGGAACCTTTACGAATTTTTATATGAAAAAGTGCATATTTTGAGAATTAGCTGTACGTCGTACAATAAATAAAATTTCCCATCAGGGATTTATATGATAAACACAAGGTTGGTCCTGATCAAAGGAAGCACCCTTTTGTTTCTGAGGAAAATCTTAGTTCCATGAAATTCCACAGTCAGGTTTTTGGGACTTACAAGGGGGCGGGGCCCTTTCTGACTTTTTCAATATTCTAGTTACTCTGGCAAATGCAATATTATGCAATGCCCTTGATGTAAATCTAAAATTCCCTGTTCTACCAAAATGTCACAGAGTTCAAACAATTGTTACAACAAATGTACAGTTATATTTGTAATATGTCATTTGTCATCCTATTGTTTTAGTATTTATAAAAAAGAAACGAAATGGGGTAAATAAAGTAATATTTATAAATTAAAATGCTATAAAATACATACTTCTTATAACAAACTCAAACACCTTTTTTAGTTTTGAATGTTAGTAATATCCAGAATCCTCCTATACAAAATATCCAGTATTATTCTGGATCATACTAGAAATTCAGTAGGATTCAGAATCCTACTAGTATAAATCAGGATATCTCAA
Organism: Modiolus philippinarum; assembly: GCA_002080025.1. Taxonomy (NCBI): domain Eukaryota; kingdom Metazoa; phylum Mollusca; class Bivalvia; order Mytilida; family Modiolidae; genus Modiolus; species Modiolus philippinarum. Next base: position 53,960 of record MJUU01009572.1, read on the forward strand.
TTTCTCCTAGGAGAAATTGGAATTCCAATTTGTACTGGATTAAATCTAGTACAAAACGGAATTCTAATTTGTCCCAGTAGAAATTGGAATTCCAATTTGTACTGGATTAAATCCAGTACAAATCAGAATTCTTATTTGTCCCAGTAGAAATTAGAATTCCAATTTGTACTAGGAGGATTCCGGATTCTACTGGATTCCAATTTGTACTGTAACATTTACATTCATTTGATGCGTTGATTGACAAAGTAGGCGATCCTAACAACCTTTTTGACGATATGTTTATGTATTAGGACAGTAACAAATACTGAAAATATTAGTGTCACAAAAATTAAAGATTAAATGATCTATTCCGTGATATAAACAATTCTAATAATTTTAAAATATTACAAAAGTATGATTACAAATAACACAGTTAAAAGAAAAATAATTAAAGAAAATGTAGATAAAAAGGGAATGTCATGTGGATGAAAAGAGGATAGTTAGATCGTAGAGATAACTATCGAAACGTTTTGTTTATTTAATCTTGGACTAATATATTAGTCCCAGGTTTAATATAAGTTTTGAACAGCTTTTATGTAATATTCCTAAAAAGTAAGAAAAATATGGTCTCTTATCTTATTTATAATAATGTCTTTAACATGTTTTATTTCAAGGAATATTTTTATTTGGTCTTAAGTTTAGGCCACATCAAATTAATTAATAGATTCTTATCCCCAACCGCCCCATTTTTTTTCTAAGCTCATTTTGTTTATTTCCAATTATTCAGAAATTTTCTTTAAATTCCTATCAATTTTAGTAAAAATCAGTGAAAAAAAATAAAACCCTGCCACCCACCCCAGATTTTTACCCCCAGGTGGATGAGAATCTACAAATTAACTTGATAGGGCTTTATCTGGATTGGTTTTTGAACAAATTACCGAAGCAGAACCACCACCAAGCTGTCAAAATCGTTATCCTGCATGCAACATGTATTTTTTCTACAAATCATTTTCCATGTTCAATAAATTAAATATGAAAAAGAAAGGAAATGGAGTAAGTGTCAAGGAGACGACACCCCATCTCCAGGTTTAAAACGACCCAAAACAAAGCAGGTAGGGGTCGCCGTACGGTCTTCAACGCAGTGATATAGCAAGCCCTTAATGGCACAAAAGTAAAAAAAGTGAATAAATCAAACCAGATCCAATAACCCGAATATCAAGAAACCAAAATCTTATAAGAAGACAAGGACAAGCCAAGGACAATGTCATTAATAAGAAAGAGTCCGGATATTAGAGTTAAAATAGGGAAAATATGTTAAAAAAATCTTAAAAATAAAAAAGTGTACAAAAATTCATTATTTGAAAATAAATTAATTATATTCACCTTGCTTTCTTTCTGAATTATATTCACCTTGCTTTCTTTCTGAATTAAATTCACCTTGCTTTCTTTCTGAATTAAATTCACCTTGCTTTCTTTCTGATGGATACATTTCCACAATTCCTGGTAGAACACAAATAAGCAGCAAAAGACAACATCGCGCCATGTTTGTCTGTTCTGATTTAAATCCCGTTCGTTTGTTACAAATTTTATATACCGTATTTTGGCTGGAGGCTATGACACGGAGGTGTTGATTTGCCAAAGAAGATCGAAATGTAATGAAAGTAATTTAATTAGAGTAATAATGACATTATTTATTATTTATTTGTAATAAACATGTCATAACATGGTCATACAAATTAGTAAACAAGACAAGAAGCTTTATTCTCATAAGCAAACATTACAATGGTATAGAGAAGTATACAGTACATAGTTAATACTTATACATGACAAAACGTACACACACACACACACACACACATATATATATATATATATATATATGTCCAATGGATAATATCGTGAGACATTATACTGGGCTTGATGAATTATCTATATATACGTCTGAAAATCAGCCCAACATTGTTAGATCTGCACATTGGTGGTTCCCTCTCCGGGATTCGAACCATCACTGTTGTGACATCTATGGCAACACCGCCTGCACTACGTCCAGCGCCCTAGACCACGCGGCTACCTAGGCTATAAAAATATAGCTTTCGGTAACCGGGTGATACCTCCTCGTAGGTTTAATCTAGGGTTGTAACGCAGTACATGATGTATAGGGGCTCGTGCAGATCAGCTGTGTGTATAGCAGAGACACACAATATTTACAATAAGCAAAAGAGAGTGAAAAGAAAAAAAAGTACAGAAGTCCACATTTTAGCCTAGAGAGCGACTGAACCATTTATATTCCTTATGAATCTACACAATTTTTCTAGTTTAACTTTATCAGAGGTACACATTATATTTTTGAAATTTATGATATTTGGTCTTCTTGTTAAGTGTGTAGATAGGAATCGATTTCTTTTTCACTGAAAAAAATACATTCCATAATAAAATGAAATT
>MJUU01009572.1:57795-67877 GCA_002080025.1 Modiolus philippinarum
CGAAATTCTTATATAGTTATCTCTAAAAATATCATAGCATATTTGTTTCTATATAAGGTCCCTGAGATCTAGCAAACACTGTTCATTGAAACACAGAAAACACTGGACTTGTAAATTTGCATAATCACGGTATACCATTTTTTTTTTTCACTAAGAACATAATTTTATTATGGCTTTTCAAAATCTTCTAAAACATGCTTGATATCAATGAAAGCAGTAATACCCAAACATTTTTTCGCCCCCCCCCCCCCATTTCAAGAAAACTAAATGCAAAGGGTAAGTATTAATATTTAAAAATTGTAACTGGTTAACAATGCACACATGTAAACATTCAAATCAACATAATTTAACAGCAATTCCCATATCATTGAATATAATTCCGTCTAATTATATGCCTTTATTTTCATCTTTTCCGTTATTTTTCAATATGCAACTTTCAAAAATAGTTGTATATAAGTAGAAATAAAAACGTATTATTGTGCAGTATAAATCAAATACTGTCGATGAAAAAATAAATCAGAAATTAATGAGTTGGGGTATTTAGAATATACATTCATTATTTGTGAACGTTTTATGTCTATGTATTTCTTTGGTTATTAGTTGTGATCAGATTTGGAAATGATTCATGTCGTATGCATCTCTTCGGTTTTTAGTTGTGATCATTTTGGCGCCCTTTCTTATTGTTCGCTACCTTATTGTTCGCTGGCTTGATTTTGCTTATTGTTCGCTGGCTTATTGTTCGCTAGCTTGAGTCTAGTGTGACATCTATGGCAACACCGCCTGCACTACGTCCAGCGCCCTAGACCACGCGGCTACCTAGGCTATAAAAGTATAGCTTTCGGTAACCGGGTGATACCTCCTCGTAGGTTTAATCTAGGGTTGTAACGCAGTACATGATGTATAGGTGCTCGTGCAGATCAGCTGTGTGTATAGCAGAGAGGATTCAATGTCTTACATACACACAATATTTACAATAAGCAAAAGAGAGTGAAAAGAAAAAAAAGTACAGAAGTCCACATTTTAGCCTTGAGAGCGACTGAACCATTTATATTCCTTATGAATCTACACAATTTTTCTAGTTTAACTTTATCAGAGGTACACATTATATTTTTGAAATTTATGATATTTGGTCTTCTTGTTAAGTGTGTAGATAGGAATCGATTTCTTTTTCACTGAAAAAAATATACATTCCATAATAAAATGAAATTCATCACCGATACATTGACTGTTACAATTTGTGCACAATCTGTTTTCTCTATCAATATTGTTCCAACGCCCAGTTTCTATGCGGGGAAGTTTGTGATTTGAAGTTCTGAATTTGCAGAGGGTGTAAATGTCTTTATCGTCTAAAATATTCAAATATTTTTCAAATTCAAAGGACTCTTTAAATAACCTGTAATTCAAAGCTTTTGGTGAGTTTTCCAATTGAGAGTGCCATTCCTGTATGTACTGTTCGCCAAGACGTTTTTTTTTATAACAGTTAAGATCCAGTCTGAATTTTGAAAAAGTTGTTGTGTCCAAATGTAGGAATAGCCAGTCTTATCAAAAATATTTTTGATATATTTGATCCACAAGTTGTCATAATTTTCACTGACAAAAAGTTGATACAAAAGTTTATATGATATATCAGGCAGTTTTGTATCTTTTCCTGACAACAGTCTGCTCCAATATGACATCATTCGTATTTTAATGTCAATTTCTAAAGGGAATATTCCTAGTTCACCATATACCATATAACTGGGCGTGGATGCTTTTAGTTTCAGTAACAATTTGCAAAATCTTAATTGAACCTTTTCTAGACATTGAATATTTTTACTAAAGCCCCATACTTCTGAACCATATAAAAGAATTGGTTTAACCATTTTATTAAAAAGCTCTACCTGACATTCAACTGACATATTGTGTGATTTACCTCTTTTTAAAACTTCATACATTGCTTTCGCCTTTTCTGTTTGCTTTTTGATGGTCTTATTGAAGTAACCAGTACAGTTTAACAATATTCCAAAGTAATTAAATCTGACCCATTCAGAGTAAATTTTAAATTTGCTGACTAACACCATTATTTTTGTTTTTTGTGTATTAACTTTTAATTCCCAGTTATTACAATACTCTCCAAATTTATTCAGAGTATTCTGCAAGTCATCTCAAATAACTTGGAAAAGCTATAAACAGGGCTGTCAAAGGGATCTGAGTGTTTGTTTCGCATTTTTTTTCCGAAGACGCAAAATTGTACATTCTACAGAGAGCATATCGGGTGGTTATAGCAAAGAATTTGTGACAAAATTTTTGTCATAAAAAAAAGGAAAATGAAATTTGCTCTCATATCTGTGACTTAAAATGAAAATTGTGTTTTACTTAGAAGATCATCGAAAATGGACCTGTTGTATGAAAAATATACAAAACAACCCCGATTTTCTGTTTTTGATCACTGTTTTTCTTTTGAAATATATTTGCCTAAAATACAAAGCGTGACATTGAAAGGGGTGAAGATGAGAGTGTGATTTGGGGTTGGAAAGTGTGACTCTCAGTACGCCGAAAGCGTGAGATTTGACATGTCTGCGATTGTTACAAAGCCATGATTGAAGTTAAAAAAATTAAGCTGTAAACTGATTGTCTGTTCTAAATAAAATACCGAAGTTACTGTTAATTTATTTTCTGCATATGCGCATTTCGACAACTTATGTCTCATAAGTGCAGATCCAATCAAAACATTTGAAATCTATTAACCCAAAATGAGTAAAAGCTGATAGAGAACAAATAACCAAAAGGGTCTAAATAGAAAAGCCAAAACACCCTTCTATTCAATTCAGCCAAGAACAGAGCTATGCATGAGGGAAATACTCCTTAGTTTTTAACGAAATTTTGTAAAATTTAGATATTGCAAATTTCAATAAAATCAGTTTTCGGGTAAGCAGCGAAGTATTGACTACTAGGTTTGTTAATACTCTCGGGGACTAACAGTACACCAGCAGAGTCATCGGCCCGTTGGTAATAAATAACAAAGTACCGAAGTTACTGTTAATTTATTTCTGCCTATGCGCATTTCGACAACTTATGTCTCATAAGTGCAGATCAAATCAAAACATGTTCCATAAAATAGTAAGACATATTTCATAAAATAATAAAACCTTTATTTTTTATGGATGACGAACGACACAGCTCATTACAAAACGTCTATGGCGAGCAACATGGATAGATATTAATTAAAATAAGCTTAATTTGACCACGATTGTGCATTTATGCACCCTTTAAATTAAGTAATGAGACTGCGACACAGGATTTCTTCAGTAAAAGGAATAAGACAATAGAATTAAGTATGAACTTAACAAAACCTTGCTTCTCTGCAGGTCAGAAATTATACCCGCTAATGCTTTAGAGTATTTCTACCCTGCTATTTAACAGCCATGTAGGGACGGCACATATCCCTTAAACATCAGCCAGCGTTGTTCCTGACTTTTCACAATAGACAGCGAAACGTTTATGGAACGTGTTTTACCCCACTTTTTGTTTTTAATCCAATCCGAACACACAAATAGTATTATGACTACAATGTATTAATGAAAAGAGCATCATGCTGAAGCCAAAATACCAGAGAGTATTTTGGCTTTAGCATGAATCCATTTGCGTTAAAAGTGATAATAACTCTGGTATTTGACTTAAGCATGTTGTTCCTTGTGTTAACAGTGATAATACCTCTGGTATTTTAGCATCAACATAATACTTCCTGCGTTAATAGTGATAAAACCTCCCGTATTTTGACTTCAGCACGATGCCCCACGCGTTAATAGTGACAACACCTCGCGTATTTTGGCTTCAGCACGATGCCTCATGCGTTAATAGTGATGATACCTCTAGTATTTTGACTTCATCATGTTGCTCCATGCGTTTATATTGGTAATAACTCTGGTATTTTGGATTCAGCATGACGCTTCATGCGTTAATAGTGATAATACCTCTGGTATTTTGGCTTCAGTAATACCTGAAGAATTTTTGCCTCAGCATGATGCTTTATGCGTAAATAGTGATAATACCTCTAGTATTTTTGGCTTCACCATAATGTTCCATGCGTTTAGATTGATGATAACTCTGGTATTTTGGCTTCAGCACGATGCTTTATGCGTAAACAGTGATAATACCTCTATTGTTTTGGCTTCACCATGATGCTCCTTGCGCACATAGTGTTAATACCTCTGGTATTTTGGCTTCAGCACAATGATTCATGCGTAAATAGTGATAATACCTCTAGTATTTTGGCTTCAGCAAGATGCTCCATGCGTTTATATTGATAATACCTCTAGTATTTTGACTTTATCATGATGCTCCACGCGTTAATAGTGATGATACCTCTGGTATTTTGGCTTCAGCACGATGCTTCATGCGTACATAGGGATAATACCTCTGGTATTTTGACTTCATCATGATGCTCCATGCGTTAATAGCGATACTAGTAATACCTCTGGTATTTTGGCTTCAGCACGATGCTGCATGCATAAATAGTGATATTACCTCTAGTATTTTGACTTCATCATGATGCTCCATGCGTTAATAGTGATAATCCTCTGGTATTTTGGCTTCAGCATGATGCTTCTCGCGGTAATACTAATACTAGTAATAATTCTGGTATATTTGCTTCAGCATTATGCTTCTTGTGGTAAAAGTAATAATACTTCTGGTACTTTGGCTTCAGCATGATGTTTCTTGCGTAAAAATAATAATACTTCTAGTATTTTGCCTTCAGCATGATGCTTCTTGTGGTAAAAGTAATAATACTTCTGGTATTTTGGCTTCAGGATGATGCTCCTTGTGGTAATAGTAATACTAGTAATACTTATGGTATTTTGGCTTCAGCACGATGCTTCTTGCGGTAATAGTAATAATACTTCAGGTATTTTGGCTTCAGCATGATGCTTCTTGCGGTAAAAGTAATAATACTTCTGGTATTTTGGCTTCAGTATGATGTTTCTTGCGTTAAAAGTAATAATACTTCTGGTATTTTGGCTTCAGTATGATGCTTCTTGCGTTAAAAGTAATAAAACATCTGGTATTTTGGCTTCAGCATGATGCTTTTTGCGGTAAAAGTAACAATACTTCTGGTATTTTGGCTTCAGCATAATGCTTCATGTGGTAATAGTAATAATACGTCTGGTATTTTGGCTTCGGTATGATGCTTCTCGCGGTAATAGTAAAACTAGTAATACTTCTGGTATTTTGGCTTCAGCATGATGCTTCTTGCGGTCAAAGTAATAATACTTCTGGTATTTTGTTTCAGCATGATGCTTTTTGCGGCAAAAGTAATAATACTTCTGGTATTTTGGCTTCAGCATGATGCTTCTCGCGGTAATACTAATACTAGTAATAATTCTGGTATATTTGCTTCAGCATGATGCTTCTTGTGGTAAAAGTAATAATGCTTCTGATATTTTGGCTTCAGCATGATACTTCTTGCGGTAAAAATAATAATACTTCTGTTATTTTGGTTTCAGCGTGATGCTTTTTGCGGTAAAAGTGATAATACTTTTGGTATTTTGGCTTCAGCATGATGCTTCTTGCGGTAAAAATAATAATACTTCTGTTATTTTGGTTTCAGCGTGATGCTTTTTGCGGTAAAAGTGATAATACTTCTGGTATTGTGGCTTCAGGATGATGCTTCTTGCGTAAATAGAGATAGTACCTCTGTGGGTCACATTGACCTAAAAGTTGGAATAAAGATTGACATCTGGGACAAAAAGCCTAAATTAGTGAGCTTAATAAGGTCTGTAAGTCTCGTTCAATTTTGCAACATTAATTGTACCCGGAAGTTGCATTTTGTACGAAAATGTATGACGTTTTAAACGCAAAATTGAACGTCATAATTTGGTGGGAAACTTTTTTGAATTTCAATTTTATCGTGAAATCTCGGTGTCACATGACGAGACTTACAGACCCTATTGGATTGCAATACCTGAAGAACTGTGTTTATGTGTACAGATTAGCAATAATATATAACATTTATTATTCAGCCTGACTTAGTTGAGGGACTTCGTTCTTCAAGGTGGAATTCCATCCTTACATGCCAACGGCTTCTAGTTCCACAATGAGTGACCAAGTCAGCTTGTTGATGTAAACAATGCTATAAGAGCTCCAACAGACTGACTAAGTTCAGTCGAAAAGTTAACCTGCCTGACAGCACTGACCAGTTCTCCATGGAATAGTCTCAATTTAAATACAAAAACCTGCATATTTGTTCAATTGTGTTGAAAATTCTTATTTTATATAGTTTTCTAAATTTGAAATTAATAACTTTGTCATTTTTTTGCATAACAAACAATAAAAGGATATGGAATAAATACACACAAGAGAAAGTATCTGCAAATACATGGTAGAACAAAGCAATGGAACCACCCTCTTATTGCCCCTCTTCATCTTGAATTCACCATGAGGCTTTTATGTATTTATTTCATATTCATAATTTGAGTATTTCATTTTATTCGTCATTTTTCAGTAAATAATCTCTAAATAATGTATTAAAGGCATATTTTTCACATATTCTTACCTATTAATTAGTGTTTCAATTAATCTCCATATTCTTATAAAAACATAATATATTATATAAACATATATTGAAATTATTTTGTTGGCATTCAAGGAACATGTATAAAATGTTAGCATTCGAGGAACGGCGTTTTGCATTTGGGCCGACTTTTCTTTCATTTGCGCCATTTTTTAACTTGTTAATTTTGTGTCAAATACAGGTAATTTTTAATTTGTTCACATGATATACTGCTTCCAATTTTTAAATGATAAATGTTTGTGCAAATCTTAACTTCTAAATTGTACCATAATGCTATTGTTTTTTATGTGCATTGCTATTTTATTTGTATGACCTTTGCTTCATGTATGTATCGTGCTTTTATTTGCTATTTGTGCTCTCTTAAATGATATGTGTTATGGGCTATGCATTATACTTTTATTTGTGCTTTTCTTTAATTGCATGTGCTATGTGTTATAATATGCTGTAACTGTCTTGAATAATGTCTTAATTATGTATTGCATGTGCTTTTATTTTGTTTTTAAGTTTTATAGAGACGATTCAAAAGCTCATAAAAGCTTATTGTATGCATATCGTCTTTAAATAAAGCTTTTAAACTTGAACTGAAGAAATTTTAAAAAATTGCTTTCGCAAAAAGCATACATGGATGAAACATACAGCTCAAAGAGAGATAAAAAATTGACTAAAAGCATAAATGTAAGTTCTTAACTAAGTACATATTTATACAAAGAGATCCCTTTTTGGCTCTGTCTTTACAGGACGTATAATTAGTACCATATTGGTATCTGTAATGTACAGTACCATACTTCACAGTTTATAGTCAATATATATATCTTTATTCTCAATAAACCATAATACAATGGTACAGAGAAATGTAACAAAGTTATAATATTGACATGGAATAAATAAAAAAAAATACAAACTAGATGTTGTCGGAAACGACAGCTATCCCCACACTCCCTGTTTGACACAGAAAACAGTTGTTATACACCTTGGGCACAAATATTTTCATTATTTTTGAAATCTAACAATTGATAGTCGTTATTGTTACTGAAAGAATTCTAGGGTATATGGTTGCTAAGTACAATTCCAAAAAATAACTGGTCTTTGAGACCTTCAGGAAATTTACCAAGATTGGAATCAAAATTTGTGAAATCCAATTGTTGAAAATGTTTGCCATAAACTACACAAGCAATTCAAGCAGAGTTACCAGGTAGAATTCAAAAAAAAATAGTGGTCTTTGAGACTCTCAGAAAATTTAACAAAATTGGAATCAAATATTTTTGAAATCAAACTGATGAAAATGTTTGTCCTTAACTACACAAACAATTTAAGTATGGATGCTAGGTAGAATTCCGAAAAAATAACTGGTCTTTGAGACTTTCAGGAAATTTACAAAAATTGAATTCAAATATTTTTGAAATGCAATTGATGAAAATGTTTGTCCTAAACTACACAAACGATTTCAGTATGGTTGCTAGGTAGAATTCCAAAAAAATAGTGGTCTTTGAGACTTTCAGGAAATTTACCAAAAATGGAATCAAATATTTTTGAAATCCAATTGAGGTAAATGTTTGTCCTAAACTACACAAACAATTTAAGTATTGTTGCTAGGTAGAATTCCAAAAATAGTGATCTTTGAGACTTTCAGGAAATTTACCAAAATTGGAATCATATATTTTTGAAATCCAGTTGATGAAAAATGTTTGTCATAAACTACACATTTAAGTATGGTTGCTAGGTAGAATTCCAAAAATAAGTGGTCTTTGAAATTTACCAAAATTGGAATCAAATATTTTTGAAATCTAATTGATGAAAATGTTTGCCCTAAATTAAATACACAATTTAAGTATTGGTTGCTAGGTAAAATTCCAAAATATAAGTGGTCTTTGAGACTTCCAGGAAATTTACCAAAATTGGAACCAATTTTCAGAATCCTAAGTTTTCAGAATTTTGTTTTTTACCAAACACTTGTCAGAATATAAGATAATATGGCAAAATTTTAAAAAAAAATGTGTCTTTGATGACATTTTTAGGAAATTTACCAAAGCTGGAACCGGAACCAAAATCCCAAAAGCTTATTGCAAATCTATAGACTATATGCAACAATTCTGCATAAATATTTAATCCATAAATCACAAAATGTAGGAGGAGTTTGCGTCACATGCCACATGTGCCAAAATCCACATCTTTGGGTCTTTGTTATCCCCGCACTTTCGAAGAAAGTTTGGGGATAATGTTATACCCTCCGTCTGTCCGTCCGTCCGTCCGTCACACTTTTCTTGTGACTCAAACTCCTCCTACATTTTTGGATTTAGGGATTTAATTTTGTTGTAGAATNCAAAATCCACATCTTTGGGTCTTTGTTAAAATTGACATCATGGGGCCTCTTGTTTGCACCAAGACCAATATCGAAAATTTGAAAGCTTATTGCGCATCTGCAGACTATATGCAACAATTCTACATCAAAATTAAATCCATAAATCCAAAAATGTAGCAGGAGTTTGAGTCACAAGAAAAGTGTGACGGACGGACGGACGGACAGACGGAGGGTATAAAATTATCCCCGAACTTTCTTCGAAAATGCGGGGATAATAAATAAATACAATACAAAGGACATATGAGAATATAAGTCATTTGTTCAGAGAACAAATGTAGGTCTACCCGAAGAAAATTTTTAGCAAAGTCTCGTAATAAGTGTTTTGGCTTGATGAAACAAGAAAAATTTTCTTAATTACATGTCATCAGCCATCTCTTACAGTTTACGAATTAAATCATTGAACAAAAAAATTTAAATCGTTAACAAAGTTGTATTTTGTAAAACTGAACATTTTCCCCATAACATGTCATTAGCCATCTCTTTCGGTTTACGGGTTAAATCATTTATCACGAAAAAAATCTATGGTTGCTAAGGATTTCTTTGTGTTGCTAAGGACTTTGAACTTTGATTTTAATGTGATATTGTAGGTAATATAAAGCCGAACATTTTCGCTATTCAAAGTTTTTTTCTATCTCTTACAGTTTTTGAGATATAAGCAAGAAACCTCAATTTTGGACCCGGAAAACAGTTTTCGTATCCTAAGTCCATAACGCTTGGTCCAATAATTTTTGACCCAATATATTAAATGTAGATCTTGATAAAATACACATTTTATTTATTACATGTTATCAACTATCTATCACAGTTTCCAAGATATACTATAAAAATATATGGTTGCTAAGGATTTCATTATGTTGCTAAGGACTTGGAATTTTTTCCTTGATGTCATTTTATAGGTCATATTAAACTGAACATTTTTGCTTTTTAAGTTTCTGTCTATCTCTTACTGTTTCTGAGATATAAGCAAAAAAACCTCTATTTCGGACCCCGAAAAAAAGTTTACGGACCCTGGGTCCATAGCGGTTGGTCCAAAAATTTTGGACTCATTTCCTCTTTACAACATTACGAAACTTTTTGCCTATGGTTGCTAAGGACTTTTATGGCAAATAACGTTGTTGCTAAGGACCTTGACCTTTGACCTTGACCCCATTTTGTCGGCCATATTGAGCTGAA
>MJUU01009572.1:70047-91738 GCA_002080025.1 Modiolus philippinarum
GGGCCTCTTGTTTGCACCAAGACCAATATAAAAAAATCCGAAAGCTTATTGCGCATCTACAGACTATATGCAACAATTCTATAACAAAATTAAATCCCTAAATCCATAAATGTAGGAGGAGTTTGTGTCACATGCCACATGTGTAAAAATTGACATCATGGGGCCTCTTGTTTGCACCAAGACCAATATCGAAAATCCGAAAGCTTATTGCGCATCTGCACACTATATGCAACAATTCTACAACAAAATTAAATCCCTAAATCCAAAAATGTAGGAGGAGTTTGAGTCACAAGAAAAGTGTGACGGACGGACGGACGGACGGACGGACAGACGGACGGACGGACGGACGGACGGACGGACAGACGGAGGGTATTACAATATCCCCGAACTTTCTTCGAAAGTGCGGGGATAACAATACAAAGGACATATGAGAATATAAGTATAGTATGATAGGCAATATCATATTTACCCTAGGTTGATACTCGTCTCTTCACTATTTTAATAAGCTTGCAAAGATTGTTTAGGATAGAAGTGTTTTTACTATTCATCAAATCATGAAATTTTGCGATATTTGGTCGGTTATAAAAATACGGTTTTAGATATTTTTTCTAGCTTCAATTAGTGCTGGACACGTCAAAATATAATTGTTTCGTTTAAATTACATAGTGTACATTTTCTGTTTTCTCGCGGAATATTTCGCCATCGCCCAGTCTCAATCGGAAGTCTATGATTTGTAGTACGAAATTTACAGAGCAAGAACACATTTTTATCATCTAGAATTTTGAAATAATTTTCAAATTCTAAAATATTTTAAGCTTTAGGAGATTCGTCAAGGAGGGAAAGCCAAATTTGTTTATGTTGATCAATTAAATTTAATTTTACTGTCTGAAACAACCACGTACTGCAAATAAAATACTGATTTGTCTAGACATGTAGTTATCCGCTATAATTGTCAAGAATTTTTTTCACATTATTTACATTATTTAACCATGTAGTCTTCACATCATACTTATTAAGAGCAAGTCTATATAGACTTGCTGGAAGTTTTTCTTGTTTCCCAGTCAATAATTTTGTCCAGTAATTTAAAATTCTCAGTTTTATAGAAATGTCTAACGGATGTCTTCCAAGTTCTCCATAAACCATAAAATCTGGAGTACTTTTCTTAACTCTGAGTAACATCTTACATAAATTAAGGCGCACCTTTTCAATGATAAGGTTAATACCAAAACCCCATACTTCACATCCATATAAAAACATAGGTTTGATGACTTATGAAATAATTCTAGCTGACATTGAATAGATAAATTATGTAATCTCATTGGCGGATCTAAAGGGGGGTTCCGGGGGTTGGAACTCCCCTTTTTTGAACAACCGTGTATTTTTTAATGAATACTCTGATGTTTTACTAAGAAATACCCCAAAAATGTTCGCGCCTCGCTCCGCTCGACGATATTTTCTTCCATTTTCTAATTGGACCCCCCCTTCTTTTTCGAACTTCCGATTGCGGTATATCGTGGCAAACATTGTCTATGCATATAAAGTATACAAGTTTGTAAACATCAACCAAACGCTGTGTAGATATTTCATGCACCATGGGCATTTTTTTTCAGAGGAAGAACTGCAATACGATAATTCATTTTGTAGGTTTCATTGCACGTAGCGGACATGTATACATTTGTACTAGTATAATGCTTGTGTTTATTTACTCCCACATTATATATTAAGTGATCACTCGCTCGAAATTGAAAAAAAAGGTCGTTATTATAGAAATCCAACAAGAGCCTGCAATACAATTGAAGATGAAAAACATTTTCTTTTGTTTTGTAAGAGAAACAATACTTAAAGACAAATATTTTATAAAAATATAAAAGAAGATGATCCAAATTTCTTAAACTTGACAGATGAACAGAAATATACTTCTTATTAAATCCAGCTTCCACCCAACATGTAGATAATATAGGTTCCTTTTTAAAGCAGTCAATGAAGAGGTCAGGGGACTTAAGTTATTAAACTTGTTGATATGTTTAATGTTTGTTACACATGTTGTTTATTCGTTGTTTGTCACACACATTTAATGTTTTTTATGATTATAAAGAGTTAGAATAATATTATTTTGTCAATATTGATATTCATAAACAAGAACATGTTAAATTTAAATGTCTGGAATATCATGCAACATAGAGAAAAAAAAACTTTGTACACGTATTTACATGTACTATAAAATGATTAACTTTCAGATTACGAAAAGGGATCAAAAGATTGTTGTTATAAGGTGTCACACCTGTTGATCCAGCTTTCGGAAATGGAGGTTTCCTATGAGATTCAAAAAAAAGAAGGGTTCCAGTCGATTTTTGTCCATCTTTGTCAGTGTTTTTTCCCTTAATTCTACACAATTTTTTTTAAATTAAGAAAAATGGGGTTCCAACTTTTGGATCCTCTTCTAGATCGGCCAATGTACCAAAGGATAAAAAAAAAAACTGAATAAAACAATAATCGTACACTTATTTTTACTTTTATTATAATTTATTTATTTATTTTTGTAACTGTACCCATGTTAACATTTTCATTTTAAAATTCAAGATTTTATTAAACTTATGTCAGTGTACACTGTAACCAGAGCTTAATACAAACATATACAATACATAGCATGGCAAACAAAACAGTGGACGATTACACATAAATACACAATTTGATAATTTTTAGTTCAAGAAAGTTAGCAAACAAAAACAGATAAACATAATATTAATATTCGCCAATCATAAATTATATCATACACCAGGTCAAATCACATCTCGGTAATATTTAAAGATTATATCAATGTTTACATATCGAGAACACCGAATTATGCTGAGTGTGCTCTACTTTAATTAAAGTGAATTTTTATAGAATTTTGAACGGAAAAGATATTACATTTCTTTTTGAAAGTGAAATGGGGAGATAAACGTATGGTTAGTGAAAATAGTGAAAATTATAATACAGTCGAACTTCGATGCCTCGAACACCCATGTGGGACTAAGGAAAACAGTTCGAGCCAGAGGGGTGTTCGAGATATCGAGGTCGAACTATGTTTAAACTTGAACAAAGGGACCATAAAAATGGTTCGAGGTATCCATGGTGTTCAAGTTATTGCAGTTCGACCCATCGAAGTTCTACTGTATATATAAACAAACATGTATATATTTCTTCGGAGAAGTAAACCTTTAAGATTTTCATAATTATATAAACAATGTGATATGTGAGATACATGTCAAACAAGATGTTTTTGAAGAAATTAACAGAAACAGGCAAACGTATTACGCCGTTTTGTCTGGATGAGTTCATGCATCTTTCTGTGTCTGTCGTTATAATCCATTGTGCATATGTCGTATGTGCACACTCTGCAAGTTTTTGTTTTGTTTTGTTGTGTTTTTAATTTTTTTTATATGTTTGTTTTTTGTTTTGTTTTTAAGCTCCAGATGTTTGCGCTGCAAGACTAGCTTAATTACATTATTTTTTTTACTTAAACCTTAATCCCGGGACCTGGGTACTATCATGCCATAATTTTGGATAATCTACTTTGTTTATTTATGTTTGTAGAAGTAAGTATATGACAGATAACAATAGGAAATCTTACCAACCAAATGCTTGAGATAACAAAAAATAGAAAACAAGAAAAAAAAAACCAAACAAACAAAGGAAAAAAAAACAAAAATAAAAAACACAAAACAAATAAAACAAATGAATAAAAAATAACCAAAAAAAAAAAAACAAAAACAAAAACAAAAACAAAAACCATAGCCGTTTCAGAAACGTTTAAAAATGTCTCTGGCCGTTTGAAGTATACCCGCAGATTAGGGAATTTTCTTTGGATCCTGAGTTTTGTTGCATTTGGTTAGATGTTATAATTTTGTTATGCTGCTCATTTGTGGATTATATTTTATGAAAGTTTGCTCATATTATGTACAAATTAAATCTTACTTTTCTTGTCACTAGATCAGCCAACTTTGCAAACTAGTAAATAACACCCAAAATCTTTATTGAAAGAAATTGAATTCACTAAAATATAGTAAATATTGAAATCCCGTTGCACAATTTAAAGGAAACAAATAAATTGAACTGAATT
The DNA here is from genome assembly GCA_002080025.1 of Modiolus philippinarum. Taxonomy (NCBI): domain Eukaryota; kingdom Metazoa; phylum Mollusca; class Bivalvia; order Mytilida; family Modiolidae; genus Modiolus; species Modiolus philippinarum. Next base: position 74,150 of record MJUU01009572.1, read on the forward strand.
GTCAGATTTTTCACTTTGTACCGATTGCCGTAAGTTTCCCAAAACTACCACAAATATAACCCCTTTATTTTGTTATTTTTTTTTCATGTTTTAGTATTTCTACAAATCGAATTTATGACAAAAGCACACGAATTTATGACAAAAGAGACGATTTCAATTTTGATATTTTAAACTTTCCACACCTCGACAGTAACATTCCGTCTTCCCCATCGTATGGAGTATATATTTCTCAATTAATCCGTTACGCTAGAGCATGTAGTCACTATCAAGATTTTTTGAAACGACACAGATGTTTAATTCGTAAACTTTTAAATCAGGGCTTCGAGAAATGCAGATTAATAGTTTTTCTGAAGAAATTTATTGGACGATATCCAGATTTGATTGATAAATATTCAATTCCTATTTCCAATTTTATTGAAGACGGTTTTGTTTAAGTTTTGGCTTCTTTCTTTTTATTTCTCTTCTTGCCACTCCAGTGTGATTTGTGCACCTTTTACCTGTATGACACTAGGCTTGTACATCGAACGACAAAAACATTTTACCTATGTCAGAAAAAAATCTATAGGTTATGACAGGAGGCACACCACTTATTCGCCCCCATTGACTCTTATGTTAAATTCCGGGATTTCAAAAATATGTCAAATAAGAAAATATAATTGAATTGATTTTGTACATAGTCGCAACAGAGAATTTTTCGGTATTTGGTCGTATTTCATTCAATCCGTTCTAGCTTGTTACGCAACTTAATCATGTTTTTTAACTGTTCTTTGCTCTCTGTCGTTCATGTGGAAATATTCTATGATCTTGCTGATTAAAACATGTATCAATTGGCTGGAGTCACTACAAATTATAAGGTACTATTTTTTATAGTACTATTTTCGTGGTCTGTCAAATATTGGCGTATTGAAATAGTGAAGTGTCCCCTGACAATATTATGGCTTTGACATTTTACACAATCTGGGCGCACAGAAGCTATAGTTAGTCGTCATATAGGCGGGAGGTTGATGCATCATTAAACCTGGTTTAACCCACCATTTTATTTATAAAATGCCCGTTCCAAGTCGGGAATATGACGGCTTGCCAAAAATGTTCTGTGTTGGATTGTGTTTCCCTGATTTAGTCGAATGTTATACGGATTTTCCTTACTGGTCTCTTCCTTTGATCGTTTCGGACTTTTATTGTCACTTTCATTTCTCACAATATCCTATGGATTGTGTATATCGAGTAGGCCGGATATGTTTTTCTTTTGAAACAATAAACGGAATGTATTTACTGAACTACAATATTCCGAATGATGGTATTAGAATAGTAAAAATAAGATTGTTAAATGATTTATGTGAATTTGTGTATCAAAATCATAACGAATAAAAACCATTTCAATTTTGTAAAAAAAAAAAATCAACGAAATCCCTTATACATATAGCCATACAGATGAAAATTTCACACGAGGTAAGCATTTTTTTTTACAATACCTGGTTTGTAAAATATGCAAAGATTTTATTCGTTATAATAATCTGAGTTTGTAGTTTGGTTGACGTACAGATTTGTTCAGAACGTGTATTTTGCATATGACTGACGTAGGTTTGATTGACAGATAACACCTGGTTCGTGCACATTGTTTGTCTAGGCCGTTTATAGAAACGAGCATGTGTTTCGAATTTCGAATATAAATGAACACCGCTACATTCGTCAGTCTTTCCTCAAATGCTAAAATAATTCAAGTTTGCCAGAAAATATGTGACCACGCATATTTTCCCTGATAACTTTGTTTCTTTTTGTCTGATTGTCTTCAAATTTGCACAGATCGTTTTGTATACCAATCGTCACAAAAGGGTAAGAAAATTGTATTTTGTTGGCAAATCATTTCAGCTATTTCTTTCAAGAAAAAAATGTATGATACGGCATACAGGCTGATGTGATACGGCATAGGTTATTTCAAGTGTTAAACACGGTACAGCATATGTCTCATAAAAAGTCGTNGCCCCGGTTGTCCCTTCCACCTTTATTTCTTTCTTCTTTTACTTACAATTTGTTTTGAATTGATTAACTTGTTCTCGTCCTGATATAGCTGAAATATTGCTCATTGGACGTTAAACTCTAACTAATCAATCAATCAATCAAGAAAAAAATGTATGATACGGCATACAGGCTGATGTGATACGGCATAGGTTATTTCAAGTGTTAAACACGGTACAGCATATGTCTCATAAAAAATTGTAAGAATCAATTAATTTTAGTTTTTTCTTTGTAAATTATCCTATATTATATATAGAGACACATTTGTGTTTGCACATGTTTCCTCTATGTAGGAATACCTTCATATATAACGTTATCTAAGACATAAGTGGGAACATTGAATAAACATGCACCTATTGCCTTTCCAATTCCCTAGCCTAAACGCAGGGTTAACTTACCTGGAAAAGTCTGTAGCTTGTGGAAACTGTGAGTACATACACGTGTACCAATCACTACCATGCATGGGCTAAACATATTTACAGAGTGCATTTCACAAAGTATATACACAAAATACAAAAAAAAAAAAACTCTCCGGGGACCCATCAAAATAAGACTGAACGGGAATCAGTTAGGACAATCTGCTATATCCAAAAGATATCGTTAAATGCCCAATTGGAAAGCGGGAGATCAACGAAATGATCCCCAAAAGAAACCACCAAACTTTCAGAGGAACAACAAGAACCAGAACCAAAAGACATCATGTAAATTAGAGGTCTGTGCCATGCCACAGAATTCAATATCAACCAATATATCAGGCTGCTGATATCCCGCGCTTCCTGTATTCGTGATAATAGACGTCCCAAAAACTATGGGCGTCTTTGGGCGAGGATTTTTTATTGTTCCGAGAGTCGAATAAGAGTATGTTCTCGTGTTATTCCGCTCTAACGCCAAGAAAATTCATATTTGTATCAATATGGCTGCCATCGGAAAGATAAAATGGAAAATTTAAAAGAGCAGATAAATAAAGTGTTAAAAATACGTGAGACAGTCTTGGGAATTTGACTGACGACAGTAGTTCTGTTTAGCACCCCTAAATTAATGTCTGTGCTTATTATTTCAACCACGGGATGGGTATTCAATCAAATAAAAATTATTCAAATGTAATTTGTTGAATACTGTAAAGAGACTAAACTACTTTAAAGCTCTAAGTCCTCTAAGTATAAATAAAACTTTTATTTTCCTTAACACTTTGATGCAAGATACAACTTTGATTCTTTTTTTTAAATATGTCAGGAGCCCTTAAAAGGGCTGTTTGTGTATAATTTCTTTATTTTCATTCTCCATGCCGGATACTTTTCTGCTATATGTTTCACACAATCTGCCTCTGTTGCCTGCCCGTATGATCTCGCTACCGTATGTATGATCAGTCGACATTCCACGGTCATTCATTTTCTTGAATTCTGTTGTTTTGTTTTGCACCGTAGTTACTCGAACTCCAGTCTCTGGGTCAAAAAGATTAAGAGAATGGTTAATTGTATGTTCATATGGTAGGCCATTTACTGGTCCGAGTGTACAATCGTACATCTGTTGCTGTGTCCACATTACGTATATATGTCAAAAAACCTGCATATGTTCTGGCTGGCTTTATTGGTGTATATTTGCAAGTCCGGAGACCTACTGCCTCCTATGCGATGGATCAGAAGCGTGTTATGTGCCACTGGTACGGCTTGCATTGGTACATCACTTTCTTTTTCCGCCATCTTTGATCTCGAGTTGTTCTTGTCACTCCTGCAAAAATGGGGAGTGAAATTTTGACCCGCGAACAATGTTCTCGGGTTGATGTTCGTGCCGTTTGTGCGATTTTACACGAGAACGTTGTACTCGGATTAAAAATTCCTCGCCCAAAGACGCCCTATAAGATTGAAAAACTGCATATATAGTTCTGTATTAAAATCGAAGGATTTTATAGAAACGTCCAAATCATTTTAGCACATTGAAAATTTGAAGAGGCAAAAAACACGCCTAATCTGCAGGAAGAGCGGGAACCATCGATTATACATTTGGTAGCATTTCCATTCCTTCTTATAGAAGATACACACTATCCTTTTCACCATCCATTATTGTATTGGTACTGAGGTTCAGAATAATAAAAAAAACTCGTAAAGGCAGAATTCAAACATTCATTTACAATTTAATTTATAGTTCAAAAGAAATCATGCAGAAACATACAGATCCCAGAAGTGGAGGGGAGGGGTAACTTCTATATGTAAAGGTGTTGCGAATTCGGGGTTTCATTTCATGAAAGATTTTGGTTATTTCGTATCTTTATCTTATTTCAGATCATTGTTTATTCTCTTTTGTCATTATTTTAGCCTCTTCGAATAAATTCGGGCCTCAAATTTTGCATGACCTGGAAAATTTCGGGTATGGTATAGCCGAAACATTTAGTCTTCGAAATTCGTAAGTTTGAATATTCGTTTAAGGACTAAAATCAAGAGATTAAGTCTTAATAATTTAATGTTAATTGGCTTAAAATATGTTGTTTTGAAAAGTAAAGACGTTGTTTATATTAATTAGTAAAACGCTGTTGCTATCGATTACAGATCAAGTGAATTCTTAAATAGACTTTGATCCGTTAATTTGTCACTCGTTTCTTTAATCCGTTTATTTGTCATTCGCGTTATCTGTCATTTCTCATTCATAAAATTGCGCAACTAAACCAGATATTTTATTTAATGTTCTTTTGTTAAGCTAAAGTGGTAAATTCTCTAAATACCACAGTTAATATTATTTTGTTTGTTTGTGGCCGAAAGCGCTTAACACTTATTAGTCAATTCTCCGCAATAGTATGTAATTAAAAATGTCATGTTTTTATTGGAATCTTTTTACTAATAGTTAATTGTTAGATTTTAAACTGTAAGGACATACTGTTATATTTATATAATGAAATTGTCATCTGTCGTAAAATATGGAAAGTACAACGATTTGATATATCAACCTACTTTATATGAGCTATTTCTCGACATACTTTTGTGTGATTTTAAGGTACAAAACCCTACGGTCATAATGGGATAGGCTCAGCCCCGTCAGTTTATAGTCAAGTTACCCATCACTTCGAGTGGTACATCTAACTGGAATATAAGCGAAAAATAAAAGACTAGTATAATTTTGCATGAAGAATTTGAATTTATCAAATGAACTTGGAATATTTATCCAGGACATTTTAACTATACTGCAACCCAGCTTTGAAAGGAGAAGTTGTGATAAGTTGTGCCGGTTTCCATTATTCCGTCTGTCTGTCCGTCCCAATAGTTTTTGTCCACTTTTCATATAATGGTAGGGGATAAATATACCGAATTTTGCTACAAGCTTTGTTAATCATGAATCAGTAATGCGAGATTAATTTTCAGTCATGTTCACTGACTTAGTCAATAACTGACATTTTTTTCATAATATGCTTTAACTTTTTGTCATACTATTCTATTACTTCATTGTGCGTCTTTGCTGCATGCTGAATGCAGATGGAAAGCATATGTCACTGCTGAACAGTAAGAACTTGTATATCGACTAAGTCAGTTGAAACATTGTCACAGGTCTCATCAACAAAGAGTGCTCATGCAGCCCTTTGCAAAAATAAAGGAAAGAAATAATAAAACACTCAAAAAAAATATATATATGCAAAACTAGAAAAAAAAACAACAACAAAAAAAAACCAACAAAAAACATAAAAAAACCAAACAAACAAACAAAGAGAACATGATACAAAGAATCTGAATGCACAGTGTCATATAAACATCCTGCTATATCGAGAAATATACTCGACAAGACATTCAGGACCACGGTTTTTCATTTCCATTACAAATGTACTAAGCTTTCAAACAGTTTTATTTCACTTAAACATACACCATCCAATGAGTGTTAGAACATCGTGTCTGATGTTTTCAAAATTATCGGGTTAGAAACAGTCAATGAGGTCATTATCCCATCTGGTCATGCTTCATCGAAAAACACAAATCACTGAAATTTGCATTTTAACCCAAACATTTACCCGCATTGAAAACAAAACAAATTTCAGTCTGGAACTGATTCAATGGAGACTTTTCTCCCCATATTTTTGGTGTCTTGATGTTTCAAACGACGTTGTGAAGTTAAAATGATTAATTTGTGTACCATACCCCTTCAAATTTTGAAAACGACTAATACGAAAGAACACACGCATTTTTTGTATCGAACAAATGGGTAGCCAGATTTAAATGACCGTTTCTTTGACAATTTTCAACGATTTTTAGTACAGTCAAAAAGATTTGAAAACTCGATTGAAATGTCAAAATCACGATTTTCTGTGAAAATCGTGATTTTTCAATCTCAAAAAGGCAAATTTTGAAACGCTGAAAATAACAGCAAATGTTTATTTAATTATGGTAAGTGTATACACTGTGCAAAATTTCTAGTTGATCGAATGAGCGGTTGTGCTCATGCATAGAATCGAAAATTAAGATACACTATTTTAAATGGGTATGTTCATTACTTTTTTGTCTTCGACAAGAACGACCCTTTAATCAAACTTAGTGACAACATATGGTCCTTAAACGACCCTTTTTAAAAAGGGTACCCGGTAGGTTTGTACCACATCGAAAATGGCTGCAGACAGTGAACATAGTTTAACATTGGATCATGTGGATCTGTTAGCCCAGATCAAAACAAACTTCGTAGTGATATAATCCTTTGATGGTCCCCTCTAAAAAGGTATCGGATCCGACAGGTCTGTACCCCATCTCAGATGGCCGCCAGCAAGGGAGCAAAGATTTACATTGTATCCTTTGGGAAATGCGAATACAGTAGGAAATGCCACTTAGACCTTTTGAACTGTCCGCTAAATTGGGCGTGGTCCAGGGGTGATACAGACTCATGTTTTTGTTTTGAAAAAAATGAAAAACTCGGTACTATTGTTTACGAGTAAAAACCGATGGGTTAGCATGTCAACAAAAATATGCAACATTTTTGAAAGGCGTAATGTAAAAGATGACTCACTATTTATTTTAGAATATTTAAAGATAATACTGCAGGAAAAAAAAANATGTGTAAAGCGTTTTCCAATATTTATTAAGATATTTTTTCATAAGACTTTTCTTAGTGAAAAACTATAGTCTGAAAGTCCATCCAGACATGTAGCGTAAATAAAACTAAAAATAGAAACATAGCGTCAATATACTTAAAAATAGAAACACGACGTCAATATACCTAAAATTAGAAACAACGCTTAAATATACTGAATATTCTTAAAATCACGTGAGCTTATTAGCCAATGAGATTAGTAGGAACTTATACCATATGTAATATATATATATATATATATATATATATATATATATATATAGTAAGTTCGAGACTGCCCTTAGCACCGGATTGAACGGAATTGCTAATTGTCGAGCAACGCCATATCCATGCTCATTAATATCTATAAATGCGGGGGTGTCAACAAACATAAAATACTGGCAAAGTGTTCGTACAATCGCTGTCGTCCGTGGCCCGACCAAAAGACTGAAAGAAGACAATTACAACGATTTTAAAACTTCTACAGGGCTCTCATCGAGTCAAAAGTAAGAAAACTTGGCATAATAAAATCATGAATTTTGGGCACAATAAATAGGTAGTCAGAAAACAATTTGATGTTCCAAAAATTAGAATGCCAAAATTTGAAGTATGATAGGGCAGTCCATATGAAAAATTAGTCTCTCAAGCACAAGTACACCATATAGAGCATACATCTCTCGCATGGAGAATCTTTCTACGGACTCTCAGGTTTGCTCCATAAAGACGTAGTGGTTTACGAAGCGTGGTCTTCCGATTTTTGAGTCTCATATACAAGCATGAGAAATTAGATCACATGAGTGAGGAGTGGGACTGGGTGTAAAAGCTAGACGACGTAAAATGGGACGTTATGTGAATTACTTAGTATGAATTTTTCAGAACTTTTTTTCTTGAGTCGAAATTTATTAAACATGTCTAACTTGATAAAAAGTTTGTATATTTTTCCGAAAGGGAGGAACTTTTATCTCCCCCCGACGATCCATCGATTTAGTATTTGTGTCAGTTCCGTTATATAGATGATGTTCTTTCATTGAACAATCCTCAGTTTAAGGCTACCCTTCATCTTATATACCCAAATGAACTCGAAATTAAAGAGACCACTGATACACCATCGTCAGCATCATACCTGGACATATACCTCTACATTGACAACTCTAGAAGTCTGAAAACAAAACTTTACGACAAGCGTGATGTTTTCAACTTTCCAATAGTGAACTTCCCGTTTTTGAGCAGTGATGTTCCCACTTCTCCGGCATATGGCGTGTACTTTTCACAGCTCATTCGCTATTGCCGTGCCTGTAGTTTGTACAGCGATTTTTTCAACAGAGCGAAATTATTGTTTCAAAAAGTTATTCACGGTTACAGTTGTCGCTACAGAAGTATTACGGTCGTCATCACGATTTGACAGACCATTACAATGTTTCTGTTTCACAAATGAGAACAGATATCTTTGGGTAGATCCAGAGATTGTTACCGGACTGACTAACACCGATTGTGACAAAACCGGACTTTTCGCTGGCAGTGTGACGGATGCCACGCGCGGAGCAGATCATGCTTGCCCTTCCGGAGCACCTGATGATACCTCAGTTTTTATAGGGTTCACACTGGTAGTGCTTTAGTTTTGTGACGTTCTTGTTCTTTTTTTGTTTATTTGTTTTGTCTTTGTCATACTGTTTCAATTCGTGTTGTTGTGAATTGCCATGGTTTTGGATTTATGATTTTAGAATTTCCCCTTTCCTAGTTCTTGCATCGGTATCCGTTTGCCGATGTATCTATATTTTTTTCACTTTGATTTTGTAGATGTGTATTTTTATTACATGCATATTTTCTTTTATTCTGTACATGCACCTTTTTGCTGTTCCCTAGTTCGTGGTAACAGTATGCCGTATCAGTAAGTGTCGTATGCTGTACCACGATCTAACAGCATCTTGCTATATGCCGTATCATGGATTTTTTTCATTGAAGATATAGCTAAAATAACCTACCAATTAAATACAATTTTGCTATCCTTTTGTGACGATTGGTATGTAAAATGGTCTGTGCAAATTTGAAGACAATCAGACAAAAAGAAACAAAGTTATAAGGGAAAATATGCGTGCTCACATATTTTCTGGCAAACTTGAATTATTTTAGGGACCGACCATTTAACCTGAAGGGGGGGGGGGGGGGGGGGGGGGTATGTTTTTTCTTTCTGGACAGATTTTTTTTCGCGAAACAAATTATTTATTTTTTGCACGCGTATCAACAAATTATTTTTTTCTAAATTAACATTATTTTTTTAGGCAGAAAGCCTCATTCAGAAATTTTTTTTTTCATCAAATTGGCAGCAAAATATTTTTTTCACATAAAATCAGATCCAAAATATTTTTTTTAGAAAAAAACCATAGCCCCCCCTTCAAGTTAAATGGTCGATCCCTTATAGCATTTGAGGAATGACTGACGAATGTAGCGGTGTTCATTGGATTCATATTTCATCTATCCATATTCTCTACTTAAATTTCGGGATATATTGCAACTTTGAAGTGAAAACAAACACAAAACATACCGTTGTGTTTGACATTTTGTCGTCTGCCGTATGTAGTATCAAAAACAACTCATCGGACGTATGCTATCTAGCGCGTACCCGTCTGCCGTATGCCAAAAAGCAGGTATCTCGATTACCCACCGCGTGAAAGAAGTAGCATTACTATATATAGAGTTTTGTGGTGGTATATAAATAGAATTGTGCGGTTATGCGGATGTAAACTTGGATTCTATTGGCTGATTAACCACCTGCTAAATAACCATGTCCGCCCTACACATGACAATCAATAATCATGATAATGTAGTGTTTCACCTACATGTAGACCAAAGTCATTCAAAAGCGTACATATAAGAATTGTACATAAGGACAAAATTCACAAACATGCAGTAAGCATGGATAAATAAACATATCGTAATTAAAGTTTAACATGATAGTCTACTTCAACGGAATGTAAAACTAATTTCAGCCTGATATTTACAGTAAAAAATTAAAATGTGAAATACATCTATACTTGGAATAACATGTAACATGTATTTGCATTCATTTTCAAAGGTTTTCGCTCCATGTATTACGAAAACGCCATGTAAACTCTATACAACATGAAAAATCAATACATCATTCGGCTGTGTATTGTCCAGAGTACGCGGTCAGTCGACATAGCGTTTATGTGTATAATCGTGTAGTTTAATGTAGGTCATTTTGTAATTATCGTTTTCTTAGTTAAACACAAACAGGTTTGCATAACCGCACAAAAATGTTATCATGCATTGAACCAACTAATATGATTATTTAGATAGTGTCGAAAATGGTTGAACGGCGCGACCTGAAGGTCTCTTGCCGTTCAACGATTTTCGACACTATCTAAATAATCATATTAGTTGGTTCAGTGCATGATAACTTATATTAACAATCACATCTGAATCTATATTTAATCTATATTTAAAAATCTGCCAGAAATTTTAAACCAATACACAAAATTACAACTTGTGTCAATAGGTATAAATTTCTCCAAGTCCGCTTTAAACCCAACAGCTAATCCGCCTGATTTTACCATTGACTTATTTCATGTTTATATTTAAAAAATAACCAGGAATATCGATATGATCAAATTCGTCAGTTTTACTTTCTGACAGACTGACAATGTCACAATTTTCTATTAATTCTAAAAATTCGGGGTGGTATTGTGACCTTTTCACTATTCCACAGCAATTAATAGACAATATTTTAAGATCAATTAAGCTATTTATATACAGTTATGTACAAAATTTGACGCTGGTGATTTTCAGTTCAGTCAAGTATTCCCCAGGGGAACCCTAACTATGTCTATACAACGACGTTTCTTTGTCATGGGGAGCTGTTCGGGTGTACCGATATCCATGTCCTTATCTGATCGGGGCGAATCGGTAATGTTCAGTGGTTAAGAATATATTTCCCCGTCAACATATAGTAGGTCTCTAACAAGTTTCACGCGATGTCCTTCTGTTCGTTTCTGTTTCATCACAGGATACAAGCTTTTCCTTGCTTGTTCTATCTCGTCTGGGAACTGTTGATTTATTCCGTAAGGTTTTCCCTTTAACCTATGTGTGTTGGCCAATACAAGAGCGAGGTCCTAATGAAATATAAATCTAGCAAATATAGGTCTCGGTCGGCGTTTGTTTCCAGTGCCAAACCTGTGAACATCTCCTATTTCAATCCACCTGTTAATCCCTAGTTCATATTTGACAAACTGTCTAATTTTGTCCTCAGTGTCCTCGTTCTCAAGCTCTTTTAAGCCTGTAAATATGAGATTGTATTTCATGGATCGACAGCGTAGGTCTAAAACTTGATCGCGCAGTTCTTCAATTTTGCTCTCTGACATCACTGAGAGCGGCTTTAATTTCTTGGCGGAGTTCTATTGAGCAATCTTCTAGGTCGTTTGCCACTTTACTTATTGAGTTTTTCCTTTGTTTTACTTCTGCTACATTGCTTTCGTGTTTTGTTTTAAAGTCGTCAACAAAATCACTAAGTCCTTGTAGGCCCTTGTTAATTTCCGTATAATTTGTCTTTAAAGTAGTTACATCTTTTTTAACAGCTGGTATTTGCCTGTGGATTTCGGAAATATCCTGTGTATTCTTATCACATTTTGACTTGACAGCTTTCACTTCAATTTCAGTAGCGTTTACTCTTTTTTTTCAGTTCGCCGAAGCTGGAAGCTAAAGAATTTGGTGTTTTACTTATATTACTAATTTGTGTCATCCCTTTCTCGATCGTTGTTAATCTTGTATTCATTCCAGATTAAACCAATATTTTCAAGGTATTGTAAACCTAATAAACCTAGTCGTGTATAAGCGTGGACCAAAGCACATTTTTTCACATGAAGTGTTTTGTGCTATGGTCCACTCTTTTACACTCCAGTAATACTACAAAATTTCTAAATATATATGGTATTAAAATTGTTTAACGTATATAGTAGTTGTCTGTAATATATCCGTAGTGGGACGGAGAGACGAACAGATTGCATACATGTATTTTTAGATCTTTTTATGAGACTGTACCAAAACGTGGGCATAAAATGTACTATCAAGTGGCTACTGCAAAAATCTTAACAAAAACTTTGATAATGTCCGATGGTTTGGATTGGGTTAAGGTGTATCACTCGTCCAGATTTTGATATTTTTTGGCTCACTGACCCCCCCCCCTCTTTTGAGTTCATAATTTGATTTAATACATTCCAAGAACTTATGACAAATAATTATAAAATTCTTAACATTCTTTCATTGTGCTTTAAAATAGCTAAATCTCAATGCATTGCCAATAGAAAACTTAGAGGAGTTGGGGCTCCCGCCAAAATTTCAAACGCTTAGAACCCCAACATGAGCACATCCATGACACTAACGTATAATTGTTTTGCTCTTAATTATCCCTGACTTTCTGCCAAGCCATTTGCGGATGAAAAAAGGGGGATCCGGGGATAATGAGAATTCATCAAGGATACCAAATTAGTTCACAATATTCTCATGTCGACAAGAAATGTCTCATCAGCTGTGTTAAAACACATAACAAATGCACCACTAGAAACATAATTGCATGAAAAGGTGGGTGCCACTGTTTATTTTAGACATTTCGATATATATGCCGACTCCTCTGTCTTTTTCAACATGTGAAATATTTTGCACATGAACACTCACTTTACAAGCAATATTCTTAAAGCATGTTTGATTTATTCGTATGTTTACTATACTATAGGAAAACGGGACAGATAAAGGGGAGGTTTTGGCACACATAAACCGGTTTAACCCTACTGCTGGCTTTTGCTAGTGCCGGTACCAATTCCGGCTGTCCCAAGTTCCTATCGTCGTTTACGTTTGTCTTTTGTCTTATTTGTGTTTTTCCTGTGTAGTTCCTTTTATACAAAGCCCTTAAAAACTAAGAAAATGGACATTGCCTGCCAATTTTTCAATTGCTTGTATCTCAAAATCATTGTTTATAGTCAACGTCCTAATTCAGAAAACTTTTATGAAATGCTCTGTACTTATGTTCTATTATAAAGGGAGTAAGTGCGGTTGTTATGGTAAATTTTTGAGTTGCCAAAGACAAAAATTTAATAAAACCATTTCGTTCCAAAGTGGTAACTACCTCAATGCAAGTGGTAATGATAAGTACTGAACAGAAGAAGTATTGGTAAGATGCTAACTATAGCTTTAAACGCAAAACTTCTTTATTCTGAGAATGTCAAAATATTAAGCATATAATCCACCAGTAGTCAAGTGATCTTACTAACTCGGAATAAACTGTAGCATTATAAATAACAGAATACCGCAGTTACTGTAAATTTAGTTTCTGCATATACGCATTTCGACAACTTATGTCTCTTCAGTGCAGATCAATTCAAAGCATTTGGTAATCCATGAACCGGAATATATGTAAAACTGACAGAGAACAAATTACCAATTAGGATCTAAAAAGGAAAGCCAAAATCAGCCAAGGACAGAGCTATGCAAGAGGGATTACTCCTTAGGTTTTAACAAAATTATCTTAAATTTAGATATTGCAAGTTTTCAAATAAAATCGGTTTTCGGGCCAGCACCGAAGTACTGGCTACTGGAAAGAAGATTTTCAGCTTCTCATGTTTACCGAAAATAACGATGAGTAGTCCATTGGAAAGTGAAAACATCTTAGACATTCAAAGTAATCCCATAGTAAATTGCTGTCCAGATATTTTAGTTTGCATTAGCAACTAGAACAATTAAGGCGTTATAAGAATTTGATGTCGATGACTCGACGTTTCTGCGACATTATATATTATTTAAAACTACATAGGTACTTAGGAAACAACATTGAACATGATTAGTTGTTCTGTTGACAAAATGTTAAAAAAAATAAACTTAAACTGATGCATGAAAAGTTGTTATAAAAGGATAAAACGATGTATACTGTGCAATTTTGTCTCAGCAATGCAGTGAAATATTTATAGTGTTAAAAGTTCTCTATACCAGATTTAAAGATGAATTTAGGAGATTTTTTCATGTTCAGTTCTTTTCAGTTCTATGTTAGTTTCTCCAATCTTGTTTCACTGCTCGATTGCGATGTGGTAGGAACCGATTCTGGTCTTATATCTATTTGCTCTCTGTCGTCTAATTTTATTTGTTGTCCCTCAAACTGAACCGACGTTTTCTTCAGAGGTTTTGTTTCCCGCTTTGTTGTTTTTGATGGGGCCTTTTGTGGTCTACCAGGCATTGGATAGTTGAGCGATGCACTGTATGTTGGGCTTTCAATTGTGGTAATTTCCCCAGGAAGGTCTGCTCGATTAGCACCATGATGGGTATCACCATAATCAATACTGATTGGATCTACTATCTGATCCGGTCTGCCCGGCATTGGGAAGCTGTTCACTGCAATGATCTCCCCTGGTTTTTCAGGTGGACTGGATATGGCAGACAATGAATCAAAGTCAGACTCCATCTCAAGTACTCCGAAGTCTTCAATTTTCCCCATCAACCAGTATGTACACATTTGACCCTTCCCCTTAAAAAATAAAAGAAGATAAAAAAAATCAAAATCAAATCTTTAACAAAAATTACAATCATGATACCAATCCATTCTGACGAAAAATCTACTTTATGTAATTATTTGTAATTAATTTATATATTAGAGTCGGTGATGACAAATTAATCAATAACTCCATTCTTATGAAAAAAAGGAACAAATACGAAAAGTGACTAGTTGTACGTGTCATATGATATAATTAGTAAAGTAAGTGAGAACCGAACCGTCTGTCAAAAGAACGAACAATCCATGGCCAACGGCAACATCGGAAACACTAAGAAACAAGGACAATGAAGACACACATACAGATGAACAACAAGTAAGTAATCTTAAGAACGAAACGCACATGGGGAAGGTCTAAGTAAGATTGTTCATAATCAGGGGTTTGGAATATAATGAGCATAGTTTAAAATTTTAAAAATTTAAACAATTTTTCATATTGGCAGTATTTGGCATTGCACAATATCATGTTCTTCTTTCATAATTGATGACGTTGTTATACCAAATCTATTTAGAAGTATTTCAGTTGAAGTTTCATATGTAAGAAGGCTTGATATCATAGTCAACGGAAATTATGTCCTTAGCTAGCTGTCAGTAACTGCGAGCATTTGTCCGGACAGTACCTGTGTGTATTGTCTTCATGTTTTATGTACTTCATTGTAAGGGTACTCGTCTTGATAAGTTGGACTTTTTTCTAGTTTGATTTTTACTGTGAGTCTTTTTGTGTATTTATTTTTTAGCCATTCACCACACATAGGGGGAGGGTTTGGATCCAAGAAAACGAGTTTAACCCCACCGCAATTTTTGCGCCTATCCCAAGTCAGGAATATGTTGGTGATTGGCTTGTCCGTGTCTTCTTATAGAATTTTAGTTTCTTGATATTAGGGTTATTGGATGTGGTTTGTTTCCATTGATTTATCCACTTTTTTACCCTTTTGGGGCCATTTAGGGATTGCTATATGGTGTGAGGCTAATCACTGTGTTGAAGACCGTACAGTGACCCCTAGATGCTTTGTTTTGGGTCGTTTTAACCTGGATATGGGATGTTGTCTCCTTGACATTTACCCAATTTCCTTTCTTTTTCATAGTGTAAATCGGAACCAATAAATTGAACTTTTGTCTTGCAGGAGAAATTCAAATTAATTCAGGTCGAGGATTGCATTTTATTACAATCATTATCATTCAATAACCAGAGGCTCCCAGGAGCCTGTATCGCTCACCTGGCTTTCAGTTGCCTTAATCAAGGAAACATTGTAAGTTATACAGTTGATCTTCAGTTTCTCAAACTTTTGTAGCTCGAACACCTCCAATACCTTGAACTGTTTTTAAAGTCTAAACATGTTTTACTATATTTCTTTGTTGGGCTTTTTTTGACAAAAAACGTTCTTGTAAAGGACCACTTTCGACACCAGTTTTGAAGTCCAGACGTCATTTTGTAAATGGCAGTCAACAAACAATTTTCAACACCGGTTTTGAAGTCGCAACATCAATATCTATTTGGAAACCAAATTTCATTGAAATCGGACAGTGTTGAATTTTCCCGCCTTTTTATGCAGCCATTTTAAAAATGGCGGTCATCTTCTATATGACCTTCATCTTCTATAGTTTAAGGAATAAAAGACGAAAAATACGAAAATTTAAAAAATTCGGTGAAAAAGGGCAATAACTCCTTCAAGGGTTTATGGATTTTCTTCAAAATTTCGAGGTGGGTAGACCTTGATATGCTGAACATTTTTGCAATTTACACTTGACCTCTATCTGTTACACTTTTTGAAATAAAAAATAAAAAATGCAAAAATTTTGAAAATCTAACGGAAAAAGGGCTATAACTCCGAGATGGGTTTTCAGATTTTCTTCAAAATTGCAGGGCAGGTAGATCTTGCCATGTTGATCATTTTCACCTAGTCAGATTTTTGATATCTGTAACGGTTTTCGAGTTATTGGCCAAAAAATGCAATTTACCCCCATGTTCTATTTTTAGCAACGGCGGCCATGTTGTTTGACCTACCGCCTAATCGAACACAATTTTGAGAAGCCATACTCTGGTAATGATTCAGGCCAAGTTTGGTTACATTTGGCCCAGTGGTTTCAGAGAAAAAGATATTTGAAATTGTTGACAGACAGACGACGGACGCATAGTGATGGCGAAAGCTCACATGGCCTTTTAGGCCAGGTGAGCTAAAAACTGAAATTTTGTATAATATACGTTCTCGAATGAACTTTGGACTAAATACAAGCCGTCAAAAATCAGTATGGACAAAGATCTGTACGTCAGCATTTTAATAAACCAATCACAATAAAATTACCTGCGCAAGCATTCTGAAGGTGAATCTACAGAACAACGTCAAATACCATGAACCAATAACAAAAGAAAAATAATACGTAATGTCCCGACTGATGCATGTGCACGAAAGGGGGAAATCCCAATTCAAAGTGCATTTATCTATGAATAAATTAAATCAAATTTTACTATTTCTTTTAATCAAGTACGTAAGTATAGCATACGAAATCAATCATTGATCAATACTTACAGATCGCGATATTTACGTATCAAAATGGATTAATTTATAGGATTCTTACAAATATTTTAAATGTCGCAATAGATCTAAACAGACACAGAGAGCGACCTTAATTCCTTCCTTCAAATGTACGTGAACGCAAAATGCGAGAAATATTAGCGACATTTATATCAACATGAATTATATTCAGTCTACAAGTTAAAGAGATGACCATTTGATTTTCAGGGGGAGGGGCTTGGACGATTTAGTAAATAAATAATTTAATCTTGATGCCAGTGAAAATAAATATTCTTATCCTAATTTTCATGAAAATAAATAATTTAATTTTAATTCGAAGAATATTTTTTCTAATTGCAAATGGAAATAAATATTTTAATATGACATTTGGTGAAAATAAATAATTTGTTCGAGATCTTAATGAAAATAAATAAATTTTCTGGGCAAAATCGCCCAAGCATCCCCATGAAAATTAAA
>MJUU01009572.1:91858-113517 GCA_002080025.1 Modiolus philippinarum
AAAAAAAAAGAAAAAAAAAGAAAAAAAAAGAAAATGCAAAATTAAAAAAAAAAGTCCTTCGCCAAATACAAATTTTTCAATATGAACTAAACCTGAAATCACATATAAGAAGTGGAAAACAAAATTAGTAACCCAAAAACAACTATTGTTAGACTTATTAATATGACGTTGGGATACCCATTTCTTAATTACAAATAAAGGTAAAGAATTGTATTATGTATACTCATGACATCACCTCCTCATGAGGAATTACTGTGCTTTATTATTAAATAAATAGATTTATAAATTTTCCATGCTATCAACTACATCCGACAAAGCAAATGCATTTTTTATTGATCATTTGTTTGTTGACTTTAGTACGCTTTTCTGAACCGGGAGGTGTGCGTGTAAGCGTACTTTCTTTCCGGCGTGCAGAATTTCCGGGTATATAAACAACCTGTTGTATTTCTACCTTGATGTTTATTCCGTCACGGTCAGTACTCCACTGTGATTGGTCAATTAGATGTTCTGGATATTCTACCTTAGTGCATTTTATCCAAAAGGAAGGAATACACTGCCGGAATGATTCCACTGTTACATGCGTGTTTAACATGATTTGATTGGATAGTGACGTCTCTGAGAAGTTATTTAAATCGTGCTTGAAGTGGGAATTTCCAAGGTCATGTTTGCGCAGGTCAATTAACTCGTCCATGCATTGTCCATACTGAATTTTGACGGCTTGTAGTAATTGGATAGCCTCTTTCGATAAATTTTACCTGGGACGTCAACATCCGATCAAAGATGGCTGTTAACGGGGAACACAGATTGACATTGGACACTGAAAACCGTTCAAAAATCATTCTTGCACCAATCGTTACGAAATATAGGCAAAGTGGCTCTTTCGTGGTCCCCTGCATACTAGCTGTTTGCAAGGTTCATATCTCATATACGTTGCCCACGAGCGGGAATATATATTTACATGATATAGACAGAAGCATATTTAACGATCTTCTCCTCCGATACCACGAAGCAAAGAGGAACCAAACTGATCACATAAAGATAGTTGGTCCATATTTAAAAATTGTGTCCAGCAGATCTGCGTATCTGATAACCTCCAGTTTAACATTTCATGGAGACCATTAAGTAACATTGTATGAAAAATCATTCATTCCCTAAGGAACTACTTCACCATTTTAATCAAACTAAGCAAAATGATCCATAGATAGTCCCGTCTAAAAAGATACCCAACGGGTTCACATCTCAGCCCATATGCCCGAGCAGGGAACACTGTTTCACAGGACACATTCAGAGATCTCTTCTAACAAATCCAATTGGATCAAAACATGGTCAAATCAGTTTTTTGTAGGCAGTCCCTTTTAAGGAAAATCTGAGACAGGTCTGCAATGAACCAAGATGGCTAGTTAGCGGGGAACATTGTTTAACATTGGACCCTATGAAAGAACCCTATGAAATCCCTTTAAAGACCTCCCTTGAAACCACAGTAAAACCGACAAACTTTCTTCCAATATCCATTTATCATCTTTTCCGATGACAATTAAAGTTCGTTGCACTGGTTATCCTATCCAACCCTTTTTATCATGAAATACTTGAGTTGATTACATGTTCTCTTCCTGATTAAGCTGAAATGCTGATCATTTGAACCACAATGCCATTTGGAACAAAACTAGTTCTTGGGAGGCCCACTTTTTCAAAATGTGATCGACAGATCCATATCCCATCCAAGCAGTAACACCACATGATGAAGTTGTAGTTCATTAAAAAAGTCGTGCTTGAGTTTTATTTGCGTGCTGATGTGTGATGTTGCAATTAATTTTTGATTCAAAAGTCATGTCTTCAATCTTCCCATAAAAGCAATACAGTTATAAATTTGACGATAATAATTTGTACCTACCTTTACAGATACGCTTCCTCTTTTCTTCACAGTGAACCTTTTGAATCTTTTGAGTAACATATATGTAGAGTGGCTGATATGAATTTGATTACCTGGAATTAGAAAGGTTTTATTCATCTTGTATATTTTAATACACTGATTGCCAAAAGTGTAATAAAAACTCACTGAGTAACAGGGTAAGACGCTTAATCTACAGGTATCAAGAAAACTATAAATTGGAACATTTTTTTTTCCGTGCAAAAATTTAAGGTTGATAAGAATAACAAAATACCGAAGTTACTGTAAATTTAGTTTCTGCATATGCACATTTCGACAACTTATGTCTCTTTCGCGCAGATGAAACCAAAACATTTGGAAATCCATAAACCGAATGGGATGTTGTCTCCTTGAAATTTATCCCATTTCCTTTCTTTTTCATAAACCGAAATATGTGTAAAAACTAACAGAGAACGAATTAACAAAAAGGATCTAAACAGAAAAGCCAAAATCAGCTGAGGATAGAGCTATGTAGGAGGGAGAAATTAGTTTTGAACAAATTTTTTTTTAATTAAGATATTGCCACGAAAAAGGAACATGATGCCATTGTGTGCGAGCGTCATCAGGTCTACGTCAGCGAATGCGTTCCAACAGTTTTCTTGAAGCAGAGTTTCGACCAAGAGGTAGCTCTCGACAGACTGAAGGAACTCTCATTCTCTCTCTCTGTGTCTAAATGTCGATTCAGATTTCGGCAACTGGGCACCAGCTTCGGGTTCGTATTCGTTCAGCTTCGTGTTCGTATTCGTGGACCTGATACTTCTGGAATCTTTTTAAGATCAATCATTCTGTGATGGTAAGTATTGCAGACATTGCGAATGTATTTATAGCACTTCACAAAGACGTGAATTTTGGCGATATCACCGCATGCGATGAGATTGTTCAACAGTACTTTCTGTTGAGTTGTCTTTTCGAGTTGTTCATGCCTTGCTTTTGGTCTTGGAAAGGGTTTTGTTGCGGAGCGACACTTTCTCCAAGACATGGTCAGGTAACTTCTTTTTTTTCAGGATCGCAGTGGTGTTTTTCGAGCAGATGTGCGGTACGTTCTCTTTTTTGCTGGTTTTAGACTCTTTTCAAAGAGTGCACCTAAAATGTGCTAGCAATACTGCTTTCCCTTATTTCTATCCAGATTTCACACTTCCTGAACGGTGTGGAAACATTTGTTCTCCTCTCTTGAGAGGAGAACAAGTTTCGTGAAACTTCCCGCCAAATTTATTCAGAATACAATCCTCGGTGTTTTTAGTCCAGTCATTACAGAAACAGTTTCCACAACTTAAACACGTTAATTATGAAATTCCTCACATCTCGTTAAATAAATTTTCAAATGTTTAAAGCTCGGGAAGCCTCGCTTTCAAAAATTTGCAAAAGGATGAGTGGCAATAAGACCCATATTTGGCCCAAAAAAATCAAGTTGTTTAAAATAGTGTGATATTTATGGGAAATATTAACTATTACATCTGGCTACAAAGAAAACATATAATAATACGAATTCCTTTCATTTTGACGTTATTGTGACATCACAAGGAGCCGTCTTTTTGAAAGAAAATCAGAAAATCTGCAATTTTTAATGTCCTCAAAGCAAATTTTCTTTAAGTGAACATGGGGCACATGCAATCAACAACTTCAAACTTTCAGAAATGATGTATTTCACCATTTTACACATTTTGACTAAATATGAAGTTGTTATTCAGATGTGCCCATATTTTTCAAAGCACAAAAATGTGCAAAACACAGCAAATATCTATGAAATTCTGACTATTTCCGAAAATATAGCTTTTGAGTTAACTGATTATCATGAGAATCAAACTGATATGGAAAAAAGCTTTATCATTTTCATAAAGCCCTATATTTGTTCAATGTTTCAGGAACATAAGACGTCTGTTTGTATAGTTTTAGTTTCATGGTATATCTTGGGCCAAAAATGGGTCTTACTGCCACTCATCCTTTATTTAACTTGATGTGAGAAATATCATAATCAACTAGTTCTCGTTATGAAAACTATATTTATCATACCATGCTGCTTCAAATGTTCAATGACTACTGTACCAATAGACCATTAAGTGCTGCGAGTCTATGAATGATACCGGTATTGATCTTGTCTTCAATCAGATAACCTTTGATATTCCTTTCAACCAAGTCTAGCAGATCACTTCTACAAAACTTTGAGTACTTGATAATATATAATGTTTAGCACATTTAGCTCCTTAAATTTCCGGCTGTTTTTTCTCTATTTGATTTACCAACTTCTCTTATATCATTCGTTTTTAACATCTCAGACCCCGATCCTTCGATATTTGACAGAGTGCCTTCATGATCTGTTTTCTGCACGAGCTTGTCCCTGATTGTGATTCTCGTTTTTCTCCTGTTGACGGTGTTGTTTGGAATTCCTCCAGAACAGCCCATATCCTCTCGTAGTTTGCTCTTACAGAACTGTGCTTTCTTTCTGTTGAGTTGGGTGATGATGGTGCTTTTCACCGCATCTTAACCTGTTCTGTGCCACAACACTGAAACATATGGGTATGCTTGCCACACAGCCAGTAAGCATATGATGTTTTGGTGACTGATTGGTTAAAGTAGTTTTCTAACTCTTAGACAAACCATAGTACATGTTACTTCTCTGACAAAAAAACAATATTCAAATATTTCTTTAGGATTATAGAATATTTTGAAATTCAAATTTATCCAAAGCCTATGATTACAAAATGTTTACCTATATTTCTCACAATTTTAACAAATACGATCAATAATACATGTTTTTTTCTCTTATAAATACATAACTTCATCTTCTCAAATACTGTAAAGAAGCCAATTTGTGGTATTTATGGTGTGAGAAGTTAAGATAAGAATCTTTTTGGAAGTATTTTATTTCACAATAAGTCGGCTTAAAGAGAATGCCATTGAGGTTCTGGGATTTTTCTCGTGAGTTATTGTTATCGGAGATTTATCATATCAGCGAAAAAACTTCTCGCAAAAATAAGCCCTTCATGGTAAATGACTATTGGTATATCAACAAGATAACTTAAAGTAGTTGCCATCTTTGAACAAAAGTAATGAGAATTTCTTTCAAGGTGTTCTGAAATTGTAGTAAGAATTTTTGAAAAAAAAACATAAGAAAAAATATATGGTTCATGAGCTTGACAATTTACAGTTTGGTGGGAAATGTCAACTTTCTGGGTTTTTCATAGGCTAGCCTTTGTATAGAAATCTGTATGTCTTGAACATCTCTTGTAGGAATAATGCAAATTTGAAATTTTGTCTTATTTCTTAAATGGTCATGCTTTTAGAATATAACATGAAAAGTGGATGTTAATGGGCAAAATGTTTAACATGTTATGATATGGAAGAAGACAGAGGAGTCCTCATATCTGACCAAAGTTTAGAAATCAATAGTGGCAACTACAGAGTCGTCAGTAGACAACATAGCTCGCCGGGGATGAGTGACCTCAATGCACAATAAAATTTTAAATAATACATTAATGTAATTGTAATGTTTTGAAAATTTTAAAAATGTGATATAAGGAAGTCGCATGGCAAATAGGAACTCCCTTCCACTAAAAGAAGAAGTTTTATAAGCAGGGTTAAAGTTTTTCAAAAATGGCCCTCAGGGAAAGGTCAAGGTCAAAATGACTAATAAAATGGTGCCGCCAGAATGATTCCGTCATAAAAAAATTCAAATACCAAATATGAACATCCTACCACTTAATGTCTATCTTCTAGAAGCTAAGTTTTTAAAAATTGTCCTCCGGGCAAGGCGAAGGTCAAAACGTCTACAAATATAGTAAAGAGAGAACGCTCTCATCATTAGGAAGTTACATACCAAATATTAACACTCTACCATTTAACAACTTCATTCTAGAAGCAAGGTTTAAGTTTTTAAAAAATAGCCCTCAGGGTAAGGTCAGGGTCAAAATGTCTACAAATATGGTACTATCAGAAAGCTCTCATCACAAGAAAGGCATATACCAAATATGAACACCCTACCACTAAATAACTTAATTCTAGAAGCAAGGTTAAAGTTTTTGAAAAATTGCCCTCAGGGCAAGGTCAAGGTCAAAATGTCTACAAATATGGTACCACTAGAAAGCTCTCATCATAAGGAAGTTACATACAAATATAAAGACCCTACCACTAAAAGCCTACCTTCTAGAGGATAGGTTAAAGTTTTTTTCAAAAATTGCCGTAAGGGCAAGGTCAAGGTCAAAATGTCTACAAATATGGTACCTATCGTAAAGTGGGCAAAAGAATAAGAACAAGTTTACGTTGCAATCGTTGTATTTCGTGGTCGTATGCGTTGTGTACAGAATAACGTCATAAGAGGGGTAACGTTACAATACTAGAATTACGCGCTATATATTCCAGACACAAACTCCGGGCCACAAAAGTAGAAACACTGTAGAAATGCTCTATCTGTTCGGTGACTAAACTTGTGCGTTCGGGTTTAAGTATCTAATTCTGTCACATAAGCTAGTATGATGCTTCTCACTACAAATACGGCAACTGAAACGTGACTTACACTCTGCAGTTTTGTGGTTTCGTAGACAATTAATGCACAAATTACTATTACGGACAAATGACAAACGATAACAATGATCAGTAAAGTTTGGACATCTTGATGGATCGTGAATATCACCACAGTATACGGAAGGTTTCCTTGCTGATGTTGTGAACTGCTCCGATGTGACATACTGTAACGTTTTCCTTTTTGTTGGTACTTGGATCTTGCACTGCTTCCAAAACACGAATTTCCTTTAGCATACATTTTCAAAATAAATCAAATGTCCATTCAGTTTTACCTTTGGCTCTGGTCATATTGATTCTAATTTTGGACGGAATTGCCTAAAACGATAGATACTAACAATGCACCATATGTTTCTTCGGTTTGTCCTTATTGTGCCATTCCGCGGATGTTCGATTCTATTTCGTCATAGAATTTGCGTAGACTTTTGAGACTGTATTCTGGATTGTCAAGATTAACAAGAGAAAGCATATGAAAGTTAATTATCTTGTGCGGGTCAGCATAACGCTCCTTCAATAAGTCCACGGCTACTGTATAGTTTGCGGTTGTTAGAGAAAGTCCTGCTATGGTTTGCGAAGCTTCCTCTCCAAGTTGTGATCTCAGATAAAAAAAATTCTGCACATTAGATAACGATGTATTGAGATGTGCTGCGGCTCAAAAGAGTCCCAGAAATTTTGCCAAAATTGAATGTCACCATTGAACGTAGGTTATGTCAACTTCGGTAAATTGAAACTACTTGGACTTACCAATATGCAATACGTGGGTGTACTTACGGATGCACTATCAAATGTCTCATCCACTTTACCAACAACACGGCGAAGTTTTCTTATCCTTGTAGTGATTGCCAAATGATAATCGTCTGTTTCGATGATTTCCTCTTCAATATGTGCATCGGGGGTCTCATTTGGAATCCTTTCGTCGAACGAACGTAAAATACTCTGTTTGAAAAGGATGTTCTCCAGAAGTGCACCGATTTCATCTGATGTAGAACTGTCTGTGACTTCCTCCGCTTTCTGTAACAGTCTGTTCATTGCAAATTTATGTCCACTCCGTAAAAGTTTGACTTTGGAGTTCTCCATTTTCCCTATTAGTAACGGCACCAATATCGTAAAGTGGCAGTTTCGAGCAAAAGAATAAGAACAAGTTTACGTTGCGATCGCTGTATTTCGTGGTCGTATGCGTTGTGTACAGAATAACGTCATAAGATGGGTAACTTTTCAATACTAGAATTACGCGCTAAATATTCCCGACAGTACCAGAAGAAAGCTCTCATCATTAGGAAGTTACATACCAAATATGAACACCCTAAAACTGAAAGCGTACCTTCTAGAGAGGCAAGGTTGAAGTTTTTCAAAAATTGCCCTTAGGGCAAGGTCAAGGTCAAAATGTCTACAAGTATGGTACCAGAAGAAAGCTCTCATCATAAGCAAGTAACATACCAAACATGAACACCCTACCGCTAAAAGCCTACCTTCTAGAGGAAAGTTTTTTTTTAAATTACCGTAAGGGCAAGGGCAAGGTCAAAATGTCTTCAAATATGGGACCAGAAGAAAGCTGTCATCACAAGGAAGTCACATACCAAATATCAATATCCTAGCTCTTCAGGTCTCAATTCCACAAGCCAGGTTAACGTTTTGTTAACGCCGACGACGCTGACGCTGGGGGTATGACAATAGCTCTCCCGACATTCGTCCCGGCGAGCTAAAAAGACATTTTTCATGAAAAAAACAATAGCAACATGTGTTCATAATAAAGTATACAAGCTCTAATGTCTTGGCAGAAGTTCTGCTTACTTTGACTATATGCCTTCATTCGAGACGCTGTATTTACGGTGTCACCAAACAAACAATATCTGGGCATCAGTAAACCCACAATACCAGCCATACATGGTCCTGGAATAAATATAAACATGATTATGAGTGAAATAAATAGAAATAGTTTTCTTATCATTTATAACGTGTTTGTTTCCATTGTTTTATGTATATAATACAAAAAATACCGAAGTTGTATAAAAACAGTAAATTTCGTTATGCTGTAAACGTGTTTCAAGGAGTAATCTCTCATCAGCAGCATTAAAATCAAATGATATGGAAAGCCATATTCCAAAAGAAGTCAAAAAAGAAGTACTCATTTCCAAAAATATCGAAATAGGAAGCGAAATCCAGTACCAAGGACATCTACCGAGTGTCATACACGGAATGAAGCCTCAGTATTTCAAGGGGTTAAAATTTTGATAAAAACTGTAAATTTTTAAAACATGCAAGGTAAATTTTTCAAGCCAGACAAGTCTGACTATTGGGCTTGTGAATACCCTCGGGGACCTCTATATCAGAGGAGCAGGTTAGTACACATTACAAATCACTGTCATATGATATGTAAAAGACAAATGAAAGTACTGATAAAAGGGCTTAGTGTTGTCCGACAATTCGCAATGAATTCCGCTCAAAACGGTGCTAGAAGCCTTCTTTCCCTTTCCATGAGGTACATGGAATTCTCATTGTTGAAAACCCAATGTTGACCTCAAGATAAATAACAAAAAATAAAAGCGTTGTTCCATTGCTTGGTTCTACCATCTACTAGTATTTGTAGAGACTTGTCTCATGTGCATTTCCTCCATATCCTTTCATTACATTCAATTTACTTTATACTCCTTAGTCATTAGTAATAATTAAAGTACATGACACAGATGGTCCTAATTACATAAAATTAAGCAATGGCAGATGCTCCAAAAAAGGAGGCGCTGCGTATTGCACGTACATATCATGTGTTTACGATTTATTGTTGGAGGTATATTTTTAGCTGTGAAAATACAATGTATCCAATGCCCTATATTACGACCTTGTATACCATACGATGAAACATTCGAGTTCATGATTTTCATTTTAAGGTCTCCTTATTACAACATAAAGCAGTTAATATTTATAAGCACTCTTTAGACCCTGTGCACATTGTTTGGACTTTTCTACTGAGAAAAGGACAATGCAACGATGATGCTTATGCTTTGTTCCTCTCGGAGAGTAAGAGATATTTAATTTTGACGTATCGGAGAAAACTTTCACTAAAATACTCTTTACTATGAAATTATGTCGAAAAACAAGAAATAAAATCTCCACAAGTCTGAAAATTCCACAATATGACCCCATAAACGTATATCATTAATATTATAGGAATACTGTCATTGCAGCTCGACTGGAAAGACACTAAAAAAATGTTCATGCCAATCCACAATTTGCACAGATATCATGACTATTTATCCAGTAGCACCAAGGAAAATAACCTAATTTTATATAATGTTTGTCTGATTTTAAACAAGTAACGCCTAAGTTAGGTAAATCGGGACTATTAGCAGAAGCCTTATTTAGAATTTTGATATATTGACATATGGAATAAACTTATGAAATAAAAGAATATGAATAAAAAGTTTTGAAATTGACATTCGAAATCACATATTTCCTACATTACCTGAGTTTATTCCAACTCGTAGAGTTATCTTTTTGCCTCTGGCTAGAAAATTCATATCCGAAACCGTCTGAATTATCCGGAGTGAAAATTCAGCTATGGCAAGAGCATGACGATTCTTATTTCGTTTTGGCAAACCTGTAATTATGAAAGAAATATATTATAAAATATGTTTTGTCCAACAGACACAAAAATAGTTGTCTCGGTCAAATGCATTGTGGTTTCGGCTTTTAGCTGTTAACTTCAACCGGCCTGTTACTTCCGCTGTTACATCCTAAGCGAATTTTTGGCACAGTTTTCCAGTAATTTGTTGCCAAATTTTAAATTTGAAAATTACAATATCTATCAAAATTAAATTTTTTATAGACTTAAGTTGTTCCCTAGCTAGCAAAGCAAGCTTTTGGCTAATATCGGAGGTAGTTTTAAGCACTGTATGATTTCATCTTCACCGAAGACACTTCAGCATTGACAATGGCCATCAACATTTTCCGAAAGTGCAGTATTCTGGTATTCATTATTATTCATTTTGAATAATAATAATAAAACACACACACCAGGAGTACCTCTCCTCTGTTACAGGTTATGTTCCGATCATTGATTTGCTATAATTGCCTTCTAGCCAAATTTTCGAGCAATGGATGACAGTATTTTATAGAATTCACATATGTTTTTTATTATCCTGCATTCCTCATACCATTGCTAAGTAAACATGACACTCTCTTCTCATGACAATTCCATTAAGGACGAAAATACAGGTACTCGGTTGGGGTAAGGTACTAGGTAAATCGTGTATACAAAACGGTCTACTTAAATTTTTTCTATAGTACGTCAAATACATTTAGGAATTCAAATAAGAGGTACATTGTATTTAACGATGAAACAAGACAGGAAATTCAAATAATACTAATGCAAATTAAAAAAATATAAGAACGAGTCACCTTGAACAGCAATAGGTATCTCAAAATATGGCAATCGAAATTCACTAAAATGCAGAAGAAACACGACTTTTCTAATCAAAACCTAGTTACAATTGTTCGAATTTTTTGGTATCAAGAAGCCTAGTTTCCCAACAGGAATCCCGGTTTCCAGGGCTAAACTCGAGTTTTCTACAGGAAGTGTAAGTTTTGGCTCACAAATACATACAAAATTTAGCATCGAATGAGTTTTTGAAGCTAAACTCAAGTTCCCGTCAGCAAACGTGGGTTTTCCTCAAAGAAACCTGGTTTTCTTCAACAGAAGCCGTGTTTTCCTAATGAAAGCTAGAGCTAGACTAAAGATTTCTGCAGCAAACAAAAGGCAGTGTTTTTTTTTATTAACATAGAATGCTGAGGATCCTATGAATTTCTAAGCTAAGTACAAGTTTCCTCATATGGTTGGCGAAATTCAATAAAACGCAAAGAAACCTGTTTTGTCCGCAAAACCTGGATTTGAGGTCAGGAAATCTTTAGATCCCGAGCTTTGCATATATATTTCTAAGCCAAAAATCTTTTCTGCAAGAAACTAGAGTTGAGTGGTGATACTACGTTTCCTCACAAAAACATATTGTTTTCTTGCTGAAAACCGGGATTTGATGCATTTTGGATAATTTCGCTTGCCATATGAAAAGCAATGTGTTCATTGGCGGATTCAGGAGAGTATTCCATAGGATGGCTCTTCTCTTATAGGAATTTTATAAGAAATACAAAAATACCGAAATTGGATAAAAAAAAACAGTGAATTTTGTTATGCTGTACACGTTATGCTGCACACGTGTTTAAAGGAGTAACCTCTCATCAGCAGCATTAAAATTCTATTCTTTTTATTTAAGAAAAAATGTAGTTTACACGCCAAATAACAGCTTGTTACCCTCCTCTTTATTCAAACTCTATTTTGTAGTCTATTTTCACTTTCTTTAATTTGTGTTATAACTTGCATATATTGATATTTGTTTTATGTATATCCATTTCATTTTTTATTAAGTTTATAAAGCTGAGTTCCTTATCTGATTTTGAGTTACATTTTCCTTTTTGTTACAAGTTCTTTGCAAGGTCTTCCGAATATTTGCTTTCTAAGTGTTTTTAAGAGACAGAAGTTTTCGAAATTGCCATCTGCAGAACTCACAACTTCGTCAATTTTGGGACTTTTGTCTCGTATTATTTTGTTACTCATATATACCTGATGCCACCATATAACAGTCATTTATAGTTTCCACTTTGTAGACATCATATTCATCCAACACTTCATCCACTTTGCTGTATAAGGTATCTAGAATGTGTACTATCTCCAGGGGTGTCAACTCAACAATCAACTTATCAAAGTCATAGATATCAGAGAAACTGATCGTCACGGTTTTAAAATACTCGGCATCCACTTTCTCTTTCCTCTTGAGTAACTCTGCTATTTGTTTTGGGACCATTTGAAAGAGCAACCCATCGTTTCTCTGTTTTTCGGTCTTTAGTTCTTTTGTTTTGTCAACCAGGATAAGAGCATATGCCTGGATGTTACTGGTCAGACTCTCAGTCGCAAAAATGACGACTGGACATATCAAAATAACAACGACTAGTAATACAGCATTGATTGCTAATTCTCGAGTGAGTTCATCAATTAGGTCATTAAACTTGAAAAGAACGTAGCTAGCCAGATCAGTCTGAACACCGAACAGTGTATCTAGATATATAGTCATGTTGTCAAAGAAGAACCTTGCTCTTCGTAAATCTCCGGTAGTATTTTGAATAGAACTTTGTATGTCGTCCCGAAAATTTTGTATGGTAATCGTGAAATTTGTAGGAAATGCATCTAAATTGGAGTTATATATGTCATCAACAATACTTGAATACATTCCAATACTTTTCATATATGCACGAAAACTATGAAGCCTTTCATTGTAATTCTCGAAATAGGAGTGTGACTCGAACCCACCTCGTGCGTAAAACATCGTCCCGAGTGCGCGCTCTACGCCAAGGTTTTCTTTTGCACTGGCCAGTTTTTGATATGCTACAACCAACTTCCAGACAACAGAAAACTTAGTTTCAGTTATGGTATTATAAAGCCAGTTAATCATGGTATCAATGCTTCGAGAGTAGAAATCGATTTCATTTTGGATAGAATTGGAATTCGGAGTTAACAGACGGCGATGTTCAGACAAGTATAGCTCGAAATTCCGTTTTGTTAGAAACATATTGTTATTTGTTCCGTTTTTGATATCCTGGGGCCAGTTCAATTCACCTAAAATTAGATCCGTTTTTTGATACTCCGTTGACAAGAACGCTTTTGTTTCCGGTCCAATTATGCTCAAATACAGTACACTCATGTCACGTTCAACTTGAAGTCTGTGCACAAGTTTTCCCAAGTCTATGCTGTGGTATAAAGCAGTGCGTCTCTGGAAGAGATTCAGATAGGCTATGTTAAACACAACTAAAGTTTAGGAAAATTATGAAAGGAATGAGTAATATGATGGCCTTTGTAACACAGCTGCTTCAAAAAGGTATAACATCTTGGGAAAGACAATTTTAAGACAACTAGCTTTTCTTTAAAATACCAAAGCCGAGGATACCCAGTTGAAGAATAAGAAAATATCAAATCAATTAATAAAGGAGGCACAATTCATTTGTATAATCTATTGCCATTCGAATGTGGAAGTTGAAATACTTTTAACATGATATAGAATATACATGGTTATCAAATCTAATTTTGTTGCAAACTCTGATTCAAGATTCTTTTTACCTAGTATTGGGATGATCATTTATTTCAACTGTCTACGACCTTTCAATAGCTGTTGAGTTGCTACCGGACATAACCCAATGGAAGGGGAGGTTTAGCATACCATAAAGACCGGTTAAACCCACCATTATTTTTGAAATGCCTGTACCAAGTCAGGAAAATTTCGGTCGACAATATTTCCAGTGATTTCTACCTTATTTGTCTTTTTGTCTAATGGATTTCGGCTCTAGACAACTCTGTTCGGTAATTTTGTTATAACCTTCTCTAAAACATTCAGCGGAAGTGTCATTCGCAAAAACAACGAAAAATACTTGTTGTTGGTCAAGTTACTGTTAGTGTTGAATGTAGACGAATTTCAGATGGTATTCATAGATTTCTTGCATTTGCGCCGACATGAAAACTCTCATCGAACATGACTTCATGAAGGGTAAGCATATCCTGCTCCGTTTACTGCATTCATCATACTGTTATGGAGTAAACCAAGAATGAAGTCAAAATCGGTATTGCAAATACACGCGGTCAGTTAAAGAATTTACTCTGTTTAAACAAATCTAAGTGTTTGATAGTAATGCTTAATCAAATCATACCGATTTATATTTATGTTTAAACAAACCTTACCATTTGATATTCATGTTTAAACAAATCTACCGATTTATATTCATGTTTAAACAAATCTTACCGATTGGTATTCATGCTAAAACAAATCTTACCGTTTGACATTTATGTTTAAACAAATCTTACCGTTTTATCATGTTAAAACAAATCTTACCATTTGATATTCATGTTTAAACAAATCTTACCGTTTGATATTCATGTTTAAACAAATCTTGCCGTTTGATATTCATGTTTAAACAAATCTTACCTTTAAACAAATCTTACCGATTGATATTCATGTTTAAACAAATCTTACCGTTTGATAGCCATGTTGAAACAAATCTTACCATTTGATATTCATTTTAAAAAAAATCTTACAGTTTAATTTTCATGCTTAAACAAATCTTACCGTTTGATATTCATGTTTAAACAAATCTTACCGTTTGATGTTCATGTTTAAAAGAAATCTTACCGATTGATATTCATCTCGGAAGTCGTTGCTGTCTGTCAGTCTGTACACAGTGTAGCCCCAGAGACACAAAACTGGTAGCACATTCAGACACAACATTTTGAAAAGCTGTAGCCTCTTTCCAGTCTGCGATAATGGAGTTGTGCGGCAAATACCTAGTGTAAATAACAAACTACCGAAGTTACTGTAATATAAACTTCTAATAAAAGAGTTACTTCTTAGTTTTGAACAAACTTTTCTTAAATTTAGATATTGAAAGTTTCTAATGAAAACGGTTTTCGAGCAAGCACCGAAGTACTGGCTTCTGGGTTGGTGAATACTCTTGTGGACTAACAGTCCATCAGCAGAGTTATTTTCTAAATCAAAAAATACAGGAGTTGTTTCACATTAAGGTAGATTGGTACTCCAATTTTTTCCATAGATTTTCTTTATTTTCAGAAAAGTTTCCTTATAACATTAGCATTAAAATCAAAAAATCAAAAAAAGGGGGGGGGGGGGTCACAGGTCTTGGTTTTAAAATAACTGATATATAAATAAAAATTGGGGTCACCGACTTTTTGTTTACCATATAATTTGTTAAATGTGAATTTTCATAGTGATATCTATATAATATTTTTATTAGATTATCTCCATTTTTCAAATATCCTCTTTTAAACTATTTAATTATCAAATTACCATACCTCATCTTATTAGATAAATACATGTAAAATCAATTCAATGTAGCCCCCCTCGCTTTTTGTTTCACTGATATAATATTTATTGATACATTACAAATAAAAATATTTGCATATTAAATAAACAGCTGCACCAAGAGCGCATGATACGCCCGTCCCCACTTTAAAGCAAACTGATTAAATGATTCTTGAAATTAAAAACTCCATATGAACAAACATGACATGGGACTTCTGATATGTATCAAATATTTCATCTGATGTTAAACAGTCAAAAATGAATATTGGTTTAGGGGTAGTGATCTCTTAAAATCAATGTGTAGACAGAAATTGCAATTGCATACTTTTTTGAAATAATCAAAGTCCTATAACTCTGGAACGAAAAATCCTTCCACAAAATAAATCGATAGGGAGCTTTCTTCCGTCATATCCAACAATCTTGCAAAGTTTCAAGAAAAATGAATGAAGCCTTCTCTAGCTAGAGTACGACATATGGACGGAAATGGTATTTCATTTTTTTTTTCTCAAATAATCAAAGCCCCATAACTCTGTAATGAAAAATCAATCAACAAAATAAAATGATAGGGAGCTTCCTCTCTTCATACCCAACAATCCTGCAAAGTTTCAAGAAAAATCATCAAAACATTCTCTAGTTAGAGTACGACATATGGTGAAAAATTGCAATTTCAAGCTTTTTTGAAATAATCAAAGTCCCATAACTCTGGAATGAAAAATCCTACGACAAAATAAAACGATAGGGAGCTTTCTTCCGTCATACCCAACAATCCTGCAAAGTTTCAAGAAAAATGGTCAAAGCATTCTCTAGTTAGAGTGCGACGTGTGGACGGACGGACAGACGGACAGACGGACGGACGGACGGACACCGGTATACCATAATACGTCCCGTCAAAGACGGGCATATAAAAAAGCAGATAATACCACAACAGTATAAATAACAAAATCAAAATGGCGGAAGACTACCGATCTACCTTAAGTAATTTGCAGATGCATGACCATGCATTTCTCTTCAATGTCAGAATTAATTACTTCACTATTATGGAACGCCTAATTGACATATATTCAAACGATTATACATATCTTCAAATAATTGAAGATAGGTTTAATTCAGTTGAACCTATCCTTAAATGAATTAAAGATAGGTTTAATTCAATTGAACCTAGGTTTAATTCAATTGAACCTATCTTCAAATGAATTAAAGATATCTTTAATTTAATTAGATTCAATGATATCTTCAATTCAATTAAAGATATGTTCAGATAAGCGGAATTAAACCTATCTTTATTGAATTGAAGATATCTCTAATTGAATTCAAGATATCTTTAATTCATTTGAAGATAGGTACAACTGAATTAAACCTATCTTTAATTGAATTAAAGATATCTCTAATTTGAATTAAAGATATCTTTAATTCATTTGAAGATAGGTCTAATTATTTTTAATATATGTTAATTTGGCGTAGTATGAACGCCAAAATTAACATATATTCAAATAATTATACCTTTCTTCAAATAATTGAAGATAGGTTTAATTTTTTTAAAGATAGGTGCAATTCATTTGAACCTATCTTCAAATAATGAAGGGGAATTAAACCTATCATTAATTGAATTACCGGTAAAGACATCTTTAATTCATTTGAAGATAGGTACAATTGAATTAAACCTATATTTAATTCATTTTGAAGATAGGTCTAATAGAATTAAACCTATCTTTAATTCATTTGAAGATAGGTGTAATTGAATTGAACCTATCTTCAATTCATTTACAGATATGTATAAATGCAACATCTGCTTAATTCATTTGAAGACAGGTGAAATTCAATTGAAGATAGGTGTAATTCGTTTAAAGATAGTTCAATTCAATTAAGATAGGTTCAATTCAGTTTTACCTATCTTCAAATATTTAAAGATAGGTACAATTCATTTAAAGATAGGTTAAATTGAATTGCACCTATCTTCAATTAATTGAAACTATCTTTAAATAAATTGAACCTGTCTACAATTATTTCAAGATAGGTAAAACTGAATTGATCCTATCTTTAATTGTTTGAATATATGTTAATTTAGCGTTCCATATCACTATGATATTCTAATTTCACATTTTTTCCTTAATTTTGCATTGCCAAAAGTATGGTCATTATGATCATTGCTCTTCTACTTTGTTGACTGAAAAATTCTTAATCATGATGCATGTTTGGGGCAAAATTATTTCCTTACGAAAATGAAACTTTTTTTATTAGTCCAGCATGTTTACCTTGTAGAACATTTAAACCAGAGTCTTCCAGGAGCCTGTATCGCTCACCTGGCTTTCAGTTGCCACAATCACATTAACATGGTAAGTTATACAGTTGATCTTCAGTCTCTCAAACTTTGGTAGCTCGAACACAACCAATATCTTGTATTTAAAGTCTGATCATGTTTTACTATATTTATTTGTTGGGCTTTTTTGACAAAAACGTTCTTGCTATGGACCACTTTCGACGCCAGTTTTGAAGTCGAGACATCATTTTGTAAATGGCCGTCAATGAATAATTTCAACATCGATTTTAAAGTCGCAACATCAATATCTATTTGGAAACCAAATTTTATTTTTGGAACCTTACAATATCTAAAATTTTAGTAAATTTTGTTGAAATCTAAGGAGTATCTCCCTCATGCAAAGCTCCGTCCTTAGCAGATTTTTGGCTTTACATTAAGATCATTTTGGTTATTTGTTCTCTATCAGATTTTAAACTTCTTTGAGTTAATGGTCTTCCAAACGTTTAGATTTTATCTGCACTGAAGAGACACAAGTTGTCGAAATGCACATATGCAGAAAATAAATTCACAGTAACTTCAGTATTAAGTTATTTGTTACCACTGGATCGATGCCACTGCTGGTGGACTGTCAGTCCCCGAGGGTATTCACCATCCCAGTAGTCAGTACTTCAGTGCTGACCCGAAAGCCGATTAATTTTGGAACCTTACAATATCTTAAAATTTTTGTAAATTTTGTTGAAAACAAAGGAGTATCTCCCTCATGCAAAGTTCTGTCCTTAGCTGATTTTTGGCTTTACATTAAGATCATTTTGGTTATTTGTTCTCTATCAGATTTTAAACATCTTTGAGTTTATGGTCTTCCAAACGTTTAGATTTTATCTGCAATAAAGATACATAAGTTGTCGAAATGCGCATAAGCGGAAAATAAATTCACAGTAACTTCGGTATTTAGTTATTCATTGAAATCGGTTTTCCCGCTTTTTTTTTGGCGGCCATTTTGAAAATTGCTGTCAGCGAAAATTTTCAACATCAGTTTTGAATTTGCGACATCAATACCTATTTGGAAACCGAATTTCATTCAAATCTGACAATGTTGAATTTTCCCGCCTTGTTTTGGCAGCCATTTTGAAAATGGTGGTCAAAGAATAATTTTTAACATCGGTTTTGAAGTTGGGACATCAATACCTATTTGGAAACCAAATTTCATTGAAATCTGACAATGTTGAATTTTCCCGCCTTTTTTGGCAGCCATTTTGAAAATGGCGTCAAAGAATAATTTTTAACATCGGTTTTGAAGTTGGGACATCAATACCTATTTGGAAACCAAATTTCATTGAAATCGGGCAACGTTGAATTTTCCCGCCTTTTTGGTGGCCATTTTGAAAATGGCGGTCAATTTTCAACACCAGATTGTAAGTCGCAACATCAACAACTATTTCGAAACCAAATTTTATTCAAATCAGACAATGCTGAATTTTCCCGCTTTTTTTTGGTGGCCATTTTGAAAATGGTAGTCAACGAACAATTTTCAACACCAGTTTCGAAGTCGCAACAGCATGGCAAACAATTTATCAATTTACACGTAACCTTCATCTTCTATAGTTTTAGAAATAAAAGACGAAAAATACGAAAATTTGGAATTCTGTGAAAAAAAGGCAATTACTCCTACAAGGGTTTTGGGATTTTGTTCAAAATTTCAGGATCGGTAGATCTTGACATGCTGAACATTTTTGCAATTTACACTTGACCTCTATCTGTTTCATTTTTGAAATAAAAAAAAAATGCACAAATTTTGAAATTTTACGGAAAAAGAGCAATAACTCCAAGACAGGTTTTCGAATTTCATTCAAAATTGCAGGGCAGGTAGATCTTGCCATGCTGTTCACTTTTACTTTATCAGATTTTTGATATCTGTAACGGTTTTTGACTTATTTGCAAAAAATCAGCAATTTACCCCTATATTCTATTTTTGCAACAGTTGCCATGCTAATTTGGTCTTCGGACTAATCGATCACAATTTTGAAACTGCATACCCTGTTGATGCTTCAGGCCAAGTTTGGTTACAATTGGCTCAGCAGTTTCAGAGGAGAAGATTTTTGAAATTGTTGACGGACGCCGGACGCAAAGTGAGGGCAAAAGCTCACATGGCCTTTTAGGCAAAGTGAGCTAAAAACGACAACGAGCCAAATGTCATACCAAGAAAGGTAATGGTAATAAATAGGCCTGCTCTGGTGATTACATGGGTTCGGTTGATGCGACAAAACATCGAATCAGTTGACCACATTTAGAATCAGCATAGATCTTTGTAGAACTATTCACTTTGTTTTTCATGTGGACGGATCATTGGAACTTTTATCTAAATCTGACTGCGACACCAATAAAGACCTTCAATGTGCATTAATTAAGAACATATTAAAATTTGTGTGTAGAAATAATCCGATTGTTACATAATAAGGATGATGAAATGTCGGTTAAGTCGATGCCCTTTCTTGCGGACAAATACATGCTCGGTAAATTTTTTAAAAATATCTAAGAGTTCGACGTTCAAGTACATTTACTCCATATCCCTTCATTGCTTATGCTGACTGTTTTTTCAATACTTCAATAAATATAATAAATTTTCATTATTTTGCCTAGATATCGAAAAGATACCCGATCGTTAATAAATATAATTATGTCAAGGAATGCAAAAGGAAATACGAAACTACCAATAATGTTGCTAGTTTGTGCGGAAGTCAACGGTAAAACATTAATGAGGTACCAACTGAGTTTTCATAAACAGGCTAACAATCTTTAATTTTCCCCAAAACATTTAACAACCATCCGAAATGCTAAAAACACATCATCATCATTAACAGTGTAGTGAATTCTACACAGGAAGTATACCCATGTCGAGCCCCATCACTTTTGTCAACATATGGCATCCGGGTTTCCTCGGATGTTATCATCGTAGACTGTGTGAAGAGATGAGAAGTGCGAAGGGAAACGAGTCATGCGGTTTTGAGCGGGGAAAGGAGCAGACCAGAGAGAACGGCAGACATTGAAGGAAGTCGAAGGGAGCAAGTGATCTATCTTGAGTCTAGTGGTCGAACCTTGGGTTAACTTGGTAAGTTTGTTGTACAGCAAAACACCATACAAGTGGCGCGTGCGATCAGGCTTCAGTAATCACATGAAATTCGCGAAATTGATGAGAATTGTCGTCAACCATTGATTGATTGATTAAGCATGCTGCAGCATAACTGAAGGATGTCAATGAGATGAAATAAAATTTTCAATGATTTAAAATTGATGAAAATAGAATACTTAGGAGCAAGAGTAAATTCACTGCAAAATATTGTGAAATTTACGGTGCACACTTCTTGTAAACACCAATTTAAGTGAGAAAATTCTGTTGACCCATATGTCAACAATGAGCTACTAATAAAATTTGAGATTGATAAAAAGTTGACATTCTGTTCTGTAAAAACGTACAGAAAAGTCTGTCAATTGTATATTTTGTATATTTGTGCAGTGATTTAGATTTAATTTATTAAATTGCACATATTCGAGCTACATCATGGATCCAACAGACAAAATAGCCATCAATTTATGTAGCTATGACGACTTAAGAGCACTACCTTATGTCGGAAAAGCAATGCTGATAGGATATGGGCAATAAGCAATTCTAGAGACATTACACCAGAGCTCTTAGCCGAGATACCCCATATTCGCATGGAATTGGTTCACCCTCTAATTGACTACACCCCAGTTGAGGAATATTCTTCACTTATTGAATACGGGGAAGATGATGATGAGTACGAGACACAAAATGTTGAAATTCAAACAGTTATTTCATCACAACAAGAGGGGCTATACAATACAGATGTTGATAAACATGACAACCCTAAAGATCCATCACAAGAACAAAGGGTAACTGTTAAAGCAGAACTGTACACGAAACCCGAGGATTTTCTTGCAAAAAATGACCCTGACATGCAAACTGAACAATATCGGTATGCGACATCAGCTCGGCATTACGAACAACAGACGCAAAGTAAGGGGACGACCATTT
>MJUU01009572.1:113763-144279 GCA_002080025.1 Modiolus philippinarum
AAAAAGTATCATTTAATATGCCAACCACTCATTATGGCAACTCATCGCAGACTAGGTCAGGAAAATATGTCCCCGTTTCAGCAGCATATACCAGTACCCCAACAGCAAGAACGCCAATTCCCAAGCCAAATTTTCAAATACCAAACTACATACCAAAAGCTGCATCAAGAAGGTCAAGTATACCCGCTGCTGTCATCAAACCAGAAACACATCGAACAGACTATTTCTAGCCTAGTGACAAATACAACGCTGCATCAAAGAACTATAACTTATCCACACAACAGGCTACCCCTCAGACACACATACAAACAACTCATTTTTGTCAACAAGGGCAAATTGACAGGTTGTATATACTGACACCACTCGTCGTAGATAGATCGACTCCAAACGTTCCAAATTGCAGAAACAGGCAAACCAATACACAACCAATGATTCTGTAATCAATAAAATTTGACGGTACTGATAAAGGAGAAGAATGGGCAGCTTTTCTGGTGAAATTCGAAATATTTGCAGACGCATCCAGATGGACTGATGAGGATGGACAAAACCAGGTATTTTGGTGCTTGACTGGCCCCGACAGTAGGTATGGCACAAAGTTAATCAAACATAATAAGAACATCACCTTTACAGAGCTCGTCGATAAGATGGAACAGCGCTTCAACCATGCAAATAAGTCTGAAACATTGCAAGTGCAATTTAATAACGCAAGACAGAGTCCTGTTTGAAT
Organism: Modiolus philippinarum; assembly: GCA_002080025.1. Lineage (NCBI taxonomy): Eukaryota > Metazoa > Mollusca > Bivalvia > Mytilida > Modiolidae > Modiolus > Modiolus philippinarum. The sequence continues at coordinate 114,491 of MJUU01009572.1, forward strand.
CAATTGAAGACTGGGCGGACAGACTATCTGCACTAGCTGATAAGGCTTTCAGAGATGCCCCCCCCCCCGGACATTATATTACCTCCCAAGTTACCATGAAGTTTGTTTTTGCAAGCGTTGAACGACAAAGAAGCAGGAAAATCAGCTGCCGTGCTCAAACCAAAGACAGTTAATGAAATGATGCACCTCGTGAAACTGAGCCAACATCTTGATACATCAACATTTGGGTCACGATCTAAACAGCGACTTTATTGAAATCAATATGACGATGAGCCTACTTGCCAAGCAGTACATAAAGGGTCTGAAAAATCTAAACAAAATGAAACAGACATCTACAAACAGATAACACAACTGCTTCAAAATATGACAATCTTACAGGAGTCAGTAACAGAAATTCAAGTAAGAAATTTATAAAAGAATAGGGTCTCCAGTAGTAAACCCAAAAGTGACCAAGCACAGAACAATGATAGAGACTTGTTTCGGTGTTACCAATGCAGAGATAACCAGCCTCTAAACGAGATGGGATCGGACTGAAAGGCGTCAACCCGACCCGAAGTGAAAAACGTCGCCCAAAACAGGAATTTATTCAAAGTAGTACTGCGCCCCCGCATGGACCCAACATGACACCAGATCGTACCAGCAGTAAACTCTTAGAAACAGATAATATGAGAATACAGAGTCACAAATGCAGATAACAACAAGAAATGACAAAAAGAAAGTACTACCAAGTAGATTGGAAGCTGTTTCAACAATGTCACACATTGAAAATACTCAGGAAATGGCAATGTCGGGAGGAAGTACGGAAACTAATAGGAAACGCCGCAAGCGAAATTAAAGATTGAAAGATGAAATGTGTACAGAAGTTTCAATGATGCGGGCGAATACAGAGAATCCCAAAGAACAGGAAAACAGGTTAAACAGTTGCCAACATTGGCGAAAACATTACAAGATGATGAACAACCACAAAAATGGATAGTTGGAACATCTGATGCCAGGATAACTGAGCCGGTCATCGTTACCCAGTAACCCAGTAAAGACAACTGATTATGAGGACGATAGAAAAGCCAAAGAAAATAAACACTTCATAGTAAACTTTCACAATATTACGCATGGGAACAGCCTCCATGCTGAGAATTTCCATTGTATGTACACAACGTCCATTGATTGCAGTCATCGATACAGCTGCAGAAGTGGCGATCATCTCCGATAAACTATTTGATTCGTTGGAAGTCAAACCACCTGTGCTGCACAAAACGGTTATGTACGCAGCTGGTCGGGGGATGCAGATGGATACTGTTATTGTAGGTCCTGTAGACTTAACCATCGGGAACAGTCATTACCAAGCTAATGTCCATGATCAAATGCTACTCGGATTAGATTTTACATCAAAATACTAGTATCAGGCCAGGATAGATTAAGAACACAGAGCTTTTATTGTGGGACAAGACCAGGTTACAATGTACCAGGGTCTAGAGCTAGAAATACCAGTAGTTTCTAAAGTAACTTTACCCCGAAGAACAGTGATACCATCTCACTCTGTAGTGCAGGTCAACGGCAAGTTAGACGATGACCTAGACAATTTCATCGTAGAACCTACACAAGACAGTACGGGACCATACTTGATATCAAGATGTTTGTACAAGCCACATGAAAGTGAACCTAGATTGTGCATTATGAATCAAACAGGTAGACCTTACACTATCAGGCGCAAAACTGTAGTAGCACATGCTATTCCTGCTTTGCCATTATAGGTCGATTCCAGCCAAACAGAATGCTGATGCTGAAAAAATAGTCAATGAAGTCAAACTGTGAGATGAGAAAGAAGTGCCGGAAAATTACAACAGCTTTTGACACAGTCAACAAAGAACCTGAGCGAGGAGCAGGCGAAGCAGATAAGGTCTTTGCTGTTAGATTATTCTGATATTTTCTCGAACAGTGAATTTGACATTGGCATCTTCCAACAAGTGGAGCACTCCATCGACACAGGAAAAGGAGACCCTATACGACAGAGATTGCGACGGACTCCCATGGGCTAGCAGATGAAGAAGAAGCATACTTAAAGAAAATATTGCAAGCCGGCGTGGTGGAACCATCAGTGTCAGAGTGGGCATCGCCGCCAGTCCTGATTAGGAAAAGAGATGTCAAAGTCATATTCGACATAGACTATCGAAGGTTAAACTCGGTGGCCAAAAAGGAGGTTTACCCGCAGAAAGTATCGACACGCTAGCAGACAATGAATGGTACAGTAAACTTGATGCCAACAGCGCGTATTGGCAGGTGAAAATTTAGGAGAAAGACAAGCTAAAAACAGAGGCATTACAAAATACGACCTGTACCAGTTCACGCGCATGCCTTTTGGGTTATGCAATGCACCATCTACTTATGCAAGAGCCATGAACTTAGTGTTGAGGGGATTATCATGGGATATTGTCATTTTTAAATGATATCCTAGTAATGGGTCGAGACTTTTAATCGCACATAGAAAATCTTGGGTTAGTATTTGACAGATTTAGACAGTATGGAATCAAGTTAAAAGCGATAAAATGTGAACTCTGTGCCAAGGAAACAACTGTTTGGGACGCAAAAAGGATAAGACTGGATTGTCAATTGGAGAAAAATATATAGAGACCATTAAAAACTGGAAACCACCTCGTAACACCAAACAAGTAGAACATTTCTTGGGTTTCACAAATTATCACAGGACATTTATAAAAGATTTTTCAAAGATGGCAGCCCATCAAACAGAAGTTACAGGCAAAAACAAATGGAAATGGACGGATGAACAACAGCATTCCTTTGAGATGCTTCAACAAGCACTACAGACAACTCCAGTTTTGGCCCTACCGAACAAAGTTGACCACTTCATTTTAGACACCACTGCTTCAGACAAGGCTATTGGTGCTGAACTCCTTCAAATTCAGGACGGACAAGAAAGGGTCTTTACCAATGGCAGCATTGCTTTGTCACCTGCACAAAAAATATTGCACGACCCGGAAAGAACTACTTGCAGTGGTTACATTTACACAACATTTTAAACACAACCCCCCAGGAAAAGAGTTTACGGTAAGAACCGACCACAAGAGTCTTCGCTGGCTCATGAATTTCAAAGAACCCCCAGGAACAACTTGCTACATGGCTAGAGGTCCTCAGCCAGTACAATATGTCAATTAAACACATGAGTGGTAACAAGCACATCAACGCCGATGTCCTTTCCAGATACCAAACTAAAACACCGTGTAAGGATATGTCAATCTCTGTGGAGCCACAGAATCTGCCATGTAAAGGGTGTACACATTGTACACGTGTTCATCGAAGTTGGTCCAGTTTCGCCACAGACATAGACGATGTAGTTCCGTTGAGCCATAAAATAACTGCTAGTCAAGTTTCGCGTGAGAATTTAATGCAATTGACAAGAAGTACAAAGATAGAAGAATTAGTCAACATACAACACGAGCTAGACACATTGATGAGAAATGAAAGCATAATAAAAACATGATTTCACAGGTGAAAAACAAACTATTGAGTAATCAAACCAGGAAACGGGACAGAGAAAGTTTGTTATCACAGTCAGAATCTACAATTGGAAAAACAACTTGCTTAGCTCACGACCTACAAGAAATAAAATTTGAAACTAAAGATGAATGTGCAAACATGTAACAAAAGAATTGCAACAGATATTACAGATTACTTCAAGCTATGTTCAAACGTATGAACCACCTTACAAGTTTCAGCAATCAAAAATCCTAAAAGAACAACATTAGAGACTATAACAGAAAGAGATGAAACAGCATCAGAAGTGTTTCTTTTAAAGAGAACCAAGCGGTTTGACGAAAGTAAGCCTACCGTATATGACCCAACTGCAATGATCTGTCTCTTTCAAATATCAACAACTAGAAATACTCCTGAAAGTACTGTAGATGAACATTTGGAAGACTCATTAAATGAAATTTCAGTTCAAAGAGAAGTAAAAGTAGCAACAACTAGGAGGAAAAAAAAAGAGTCTCTCGCCGACTCGGAGAATGATACTGACCAGACTACAACAAAACAACTAGATAAAGAGCAGAGAAAACAGACTATCGCAGGCAGCCAACACAAAATGCCTATTCGGCAAGAAATTCATCGCAGAATGAGGGTTGCTAGGTGTCATCATATACACCAGATGAACTGAAAAATGCACAAAGTGAAGATAGTAATTTATCACTGATACTGTATTTTCTGACGATAAATAGCATACCGCCTCAAGATATGATTATATTGAGCAGTGTATTGGGTAAACAAAGATTTTTCTACCTGAATGAAGAAGGTGTACTTTGGAATAAGTCAAAAAACAACTAACGTAGACTAGTCGTACCAAGGAAATATAGAGAAGAGGTGTTGAGTCTGAATCATGACCTTATTTGCACTGGTCATCAAGGTATCCAAAGAACTAAAGAAAAAATCAAGACCAGATTTTATTGGTATAGAATGAATGAGAACATTTTGAACTTCGTTAAGTTTTGCAACAAATGTACTAAATTTAAAAAGGCTCACAGAAGAGCAAGAGCGCCAATGACAAAATATCACGCAGGTGCACCTATGGAACGGGTTCATGTAGATTTCTTGGGTCCATTGCCAGAAACACCAAGAGGCAATACTAACATCATGGTTATGGTCGATCAATTCAATAAATGGTGTGAAATTATTAGTATACCATCACAATTAGCAAAAGTCACCGCTAAAACAGCTGTAAATGAATTTTTTATCCGATTTGGTTGTCCTTTTGTGGTCCATAGTGACCAAGGTAGAAATTTCGAAAGTCATTTTTTCAAAGCCATTTGTGGCTTACTTCAAATACATAAGACGAGAACAACACCCTATCGCCCGTCGGCAAATGGCCAGGTAGAAAGATATAATAGAACGCTAATGGATGCAGTGCTGTGCTTCGTTGCAAAATCTCAGCAAGATTGGGATGAATACCTTCCGCAGTTGGCATGTGCAATCCGCTCATCGCTAAAGAGGAGTACAGGCATGCCACTCAACATGATGATGCTGGGAAGAGAAATAAGCCTGCCTGCAGACCTGATTTTCAAACCGGCTAAGGAGGAAATATATGAAAATGGAAATGAGTATGTCACATCACTGAGGGAAAGAATAAGAATTGCTCATGACATAGCTAGAATAATATTACAGACAACACAGTAGACAATGAAAAGAGATTACAACACTAAGGTCAGTCTGCATGAATACAAAACAGGAGACTTGGTGTGCGTGTTGGACACTGCCAATGTTAAAGGCCGTACCAAGAAGTTAGACCCACCATGGCAAGGTCCAGGAATAGTAGCAGACAAGTTCTCATCTTACAATTATGTTGCCTTGTTGGAGAGAAAAATCATGAAGACCAATCACGATAGGATGAAAAAGTGTATAGACAGATCGATACCACCATGGCTGAGAAGGGCAAAGAATAGATTTGAGAACGGAGAAAACATTTCACAGATACATGACGGAGATCGTTTGTGCATTTGCAGGCAACATGATGATGGTGGATTTATGATACAGTGTGACGGATGTGACGAATGGTTTCACGGGAATAGTGTTCAAATGACTCTGGAATTAGCTGATGCATACCCGACCTATTACTGTCCCAAATGCCAGACACCGATCGGGATTAAGTCATCGTAGTACTCAACAATCTTCTTTCTCTTTCAGGTACTAGAAAAGAGCGAAGAATGGACAGTTATACAAGTGTGACAGAAGTAGAGGATAACAGACATATCATACATGATGAGGCGACAGGAGAGCTGATTGTATTGATGGATACCAGGGAAGAAGAGGTGGAGCCAAAAGAGGGTATTCCGGAATGTAGATGGCCAAAAGACTTGCCAATTATGACAGATGAGCAAGGTGGGCACAAGAAGGAATAGTCACACCAAGAGAGGAGATACCTGAATGGCTATTGAAAAGACGGCCCAAAGATTATGAAGAAGGCGGTGTTGAAGAGAAAACCATTCAATCTGTGAAGAAAGGAAGAAAAACTATCTGTCCAATAAGTGGCTGTGAAGGTGGAAAAAGAAATATGCGCAGCCATGTGAACAAAATGCATCTACCAACCATTATGTGGGACACATTGAATGTGAAACCAGAACAATTCGACCAGCTGAATGCTCTGAGAAAGTCGACTTCGGAAATATTTTCTAAAGCTATTGTTGGATCAACCAACCTCTCACAACTGTTGATATGGGTAAAGAATAAACCGTACCCACTGGTGCTCAAATGATCTGCAGCTTTAGGACGACATATTGAGCAGTTGAAGGACTTGACATCATATTCTTCGTTACGAAGACCACCCTATAATAGGTACTCTTTACATCCACCAAATCATCCATCTGTACTTATACATTGGAGATACCAGGCAGCACTATTGTAGTTCCTGGAAGATGGAGATATAGATCTTTATTTAAATATAGGTAGAGACTTTGTTGACAATTTGAAGAATTTGCAGCTCCACGGAACGTCAGAGCGATTGTAGCCAAGAAAACCAAGATTTGATGAAACAAAGGTAGAGGAAACTAAAGATGAAGAGATGGTCATAGTGGATGAATGTGGAGAGACTGACGAAATAGTGGAGCCAATACCATCGGCAACAACAGACACAACAGAAACAGCAGATGTGGTAAGGAAATTGGTTTTCGCAGGTGACCCATATAAGTTTACACTGAGGGGTTCCACCCTCAGTGTAACTCATCGTAGTATGGCAGAAGATGAGACCGTGGAGGAAGAAGATCAATTAGAGAAAAGGCAGAGAGCAACAGAGACCAGGCAGATAGTAACAACCCTGGACGTCTTTGATAGTCACTTTCATTTAGATCGGACAAGTAAGATAATAAGAAACAACTTGGATATGGACATTGACAGTTAGTTGGAAGAACCCATGCGCAGACCACCAACAGTACCAGTCAATTTAGTCAGAGGGCTCATGATTTTCTGCGATCCCGAGAACTTCCCCAAAACAATTCCAATAGACGACAAGTAGCGAGTAGCAGTTGGAGTGCACCGAAGAAGGTTAAAGATCTGACAGAAAAACAGGAGACAGAATTTGTGTCCTTGATAAAATCAACTAGAGTAGCCGCTATTGGTGAGATTGGTCTAGACAGAAGCGGACGAGAAAAGGACTGGGATAACCGACATAATTTTTGAACAGGATGATTCCTTACTTTACACAGGAAAACCCAGTTATTTTGCACGTTAGATCAGAAAGAAACGATCGAAACAGAACTCTTCTATATTTTCTTCTCTTGCAACAACTTCAACCAAAATGTAAACAACAGCAAAAATTTGTTCTCCATTGTTTCACTGGTCCGTGCATGGAGCAGCACATTCCCAAACACATATTTTGGATATACATACATGGTAACAAAATTCAACACAGAACATAAAAGGGCTTTAAAAACTATTCCAGGAAACAATTTCCGTCAACTGTCCAATATATGTAGGTGAGGTGATCTCTAAAATTGCAAAAATAAGAAACGAGACAACCGACTCTGTGGCCAGGACGGCGTGCATCAATGGGAGAGCTGTTTGTCGAAATTAAGTAATAATTTGTAAATAGAAAATCATATTGAGCAGCACAACTGTTACTAACTATGGGTTGTGACAGAAAATTTTTTTGTAGGAATTCAAAGACAATTAAATAGAAAAGCGACGGCGAATTAAAGTGATGGATTGAACACTGCCAATATAAGATGTAAATAGTGTACATAGGAAATGACGATTCAAAGGGTAAGATTTCGTTTACATGGAGCTATTTTATTTATGTATTTTTATCTGGAAAAAATCAAGGAAGGATTTTGGAATTTTCTTAATTTATGAACCATACTGGTTATTTGAACCGAAAAATAGAAAGAATTCACTAGGACGCAGCAGTACAGTACCAGTGCATGCTGTTCCACCAGAGATAAACGCTCAACCTTTTTCAGGAGGGAGGTGAGTGTAGTGAATTCTACACAGGAAGTATACCCTTGTCGAGCCCCATCACTTTTGTCAACTTATGGCATCCGTGGTTCCTCCTCGGATGTTATCATCGTAGACTGTGTGAAGAGATGAGAAGTGCGAAGGGAAACGATTCATGCAGTTTTGAGCGGGGAAAAGAGCAGACGAGACAAACGAGAGAGAACGGCAGACGTTGAAGGAAGTCAAAGAGGGCAAGTGATCTATCTTGAGTCCAGTGGTCGAACCATAGGTTAACTTGGTAAGTGTGTTGTACAGCAAAACACCATAACAGGAAACAAGTGGTTTTTATTTCCCTTGAACAGCTTACATAAAGTAAAAATCTAACAGAACAGATAACACAGAATTTTTCAAAAACAGTTAACAACTGATTTATTTCAACTAAAACCTTTAACAACCGACTGAAAATGCCCCGACACATTATATTTTCCCGGTTACTTCAAAATAAAGAAGATTGATTGGTTGATTAGTTAGTTTAACGTCCAATGAGCAATATTTCAGCTATATAAGGACGAGAACAAGTTAATCAATCCAAAAAAATTGCAAGTAAAAAGAAGAAAGAAATGGAGGAGGAAAGGACAACCGGGGCAATGACTTTTGATTGTCACTAGAAAATTGGAGAAATGGGTAGGGCAGGAAATTTAGCCTTCTATACGACACCCAATGCGTCTCCTCCTTTTAGAGAAATATAGAAGGGGTCTTTATACTACATGGAGCGTGACGTTTCTCCACACAGTTTGACTACAATGGTTCGAAGTCAGGCTTTCCGTATCATGACCTGACTACCCCACAAAAACAGGGCATTCCCCTATCCACCACCTGGGGAAGCGCCCGGCAGCTCTGTAGCCAGAGCCCCTAAAAACCGATTCAGGTGCCGGAAAATGAAGAAAGAAAAAACAAAGAACGTTTTTACTGCCATGTTGATTAATACACTAAAAACCATTTTAAACTAAGAATGAAATTTAAGCGGTGGTCTAGAAATGCGATGAGTCAAGTCGAATGGTTTAATTTTTAAGAATTTTAGATTGTGGTAATTTTCATCCTCAATGCTAAGAAAACATCCACATTATTCGAATGAAGTCTTCACGTAACTATGGATATACAAATGCAGTTTGGTGTTGATATCCCTCCCCCGATAAGAAACACATACATTAAAAATACATGAATATAATTTCATTAAAATGAATGCACTTTTAAACATTTCATTTCTTATTAGATACAAAACTTACCAATTTGAGTATCAAAATGGCAAATAAGATACCGTCCTTACTGAAGAAGACTTTATGGTTTTTACTTTTAAATGCAATATACTCAGTAAGATAGTACCGGTTTCTGGCGATGATTGAACAATATATCGGTAAACGAATACCGAAGCAAGAGAGAGGAATGGGGAAATTCTAAAATCATAAATGCGAAGATTTCGAATTACATTTTGAATCTGTGTCAACATAAAGTCTTGTTCGTAACTACGTCGCCTTCAGTAAGGTTATCGGTTATACTCCACTGAGCCCCCCCAACCCCCCGGTTATACTCCACTGAGCCCCCGCCCCTTTCCATTGAGACCAACATCGAACTTTGTATCTGTCTCATCTTGAAGAGGTAAAAATAGGTATTGCTTCTTCAAGATGAGACAGATACAAAGTTTGATGTGGGTCTCAGTGGAGAGGGGTGGGGGCTCAGTGGAGTATAACCGGTAAATGGGATTGAACTTTTCAAGTAAGCAGTAATACGGGACTTTCGAGATAGGAGCTCTCGTGTAATTAAGGGCGAAAACGATCGCCTAAAATACCAGTAAGACGGAGTGAATGGATTCTTGACCTATTGAAATAAATATGTATATCACAAACAAAACAAAATATTTATGAAATTGAAGTGTTTTGTTCCTACATGACAATTCTTCAACTCAATTTTAATTGACTAAAACAATTAACCTGAAGCGCTACAAAAGATTAATTATTCTTAGCTCCAAATAGTTCATAAATTACAATTCCCTCACACTGTATTGATTTTTTTTTGTATAATAATAGATTTTATTCCCGTATGACACCACTCAAAAGTCCCGTATTATGAAGGGGGTCATGGAAAAACGGGAAAGAATGTCAAAAATATATGGAGAGTGGTGTAAAATTGACGAGATTTCGACAAAAAGGAACCATTTGAGACCCACTTTAAAATTAGAGACTTTATTAGTGGTTTTATGCGTGACTTCTAGTGTATATTAATTCAAATATAAAATGAAAAACCACGAGAACGCCGACGACACGTGAAATAATTGAATTCCCTAAAAATCCTATAAATCATCCAATGACTGTTTTTAACTATATCGCACTTCTGATCACTTCTTAGATTATTATTACACGCAAAGTTTTGAGGTTGAAAACATAAAATTAAAGTGTATGGGGATTTTTGTAATTATTAAGTTTCATTTGTCAATTTTTTTGCAATTAAAAAATATTTAGATTACCTCTTCCAAAATAAGAATTCTGAATGGCGTCAACTATGTCTTGTGACCCGTGAATCGATCCAGATGGATTGTAGGGCTGAATTGCCATTGCCCTATTTTTTGACATTTTGGTAGGTAAACGTGCAGCTACCCTGTAAAAATACATATTTATATTCAAATAATTTTATGTTGATGCCTTTTTTTTACATATCACACATACTGAAAAATAAAATTCTATATCTGAATCGATTCAACCATTTATGAATTGTCATTGCAGAGAAATATTTTTTCTCGAAAGAGTAGAGGAAAAATAAAGACACGTAATCTATAGACAGAACCTTGTGCAAGATAGATCAATTGATAAATTATATATATATTTTAAAAAGTTTTTTTTTATCTTCTACAAATCAGTCCAATATTTTAGTACAGTAAATCATCTAAAGAGAAAAAAACTTCAAGATGAAGAACAATAATAAAAGGCTTGCTCCTTTGCTTGGTTTAAAGGTGTATTTGTAAAGACTTTGTCTCATGTGCATTTACCCCATATCCTTTCATTGTTTATTTCAGACTGGAGTCTATTTTTCCTTCAGTCTGGAGTCCGTTAAAAGATTCATCGTGAGAGAGCTGTTTTCTCTATATATACATGTATTTCAGTTACTAGTATTGTGTACTTGTTTTTTGAGAGAAGTTCTCATATTGATACACTATCATATTTTCAATTTGGGCATTTTATTTTTTGCAATTTTAAATTGTTTTTCAGACCACCAGTTTATAATGACCAAATGCAATATGTTATAATGCTAAGTTTTCTTGCTATTGACTCGATGAGTGCCCTTTGGTTGTTTTATGTTGTGATTTTCTTGTATTTGTTTGTTTGGCAACGGATTGCGGCAGTTTATAAGAACACTGTTCCCTCATTCAAGCATATTTTAGGATGTGTAGGATGAGGAAATTATGAATTTCCTTTGTTTGGATTCTAGTGCTGCTGATGAGGAATTAATTTCCGAAATGGCCATACAGCTCATTAAAATTATGCTAGATGCTTTGTTTTGGGTCGTTTTAACCTGGATATGGGATGTTGTCTCCTTGACATTTACCCCATTTCCTTTCTTTTTCATATATGTGTTATGGTCTCATGTTCATTTACTCCATAATCCTTTCGTAAAATATGTAGCGTGTAACCTTAAAAACAATATCACTGGGTTCGTTCCAGTTTAAACTAAGGATCTGTCAATCAAGTTTGTTATAAAATATAATTGAAACAATGACAAAACTATAACTAAAACAATGTCAAAACCAATCAACTAAGTTATATACAGGGGCTCCTTGCAAATCAATTAAGGTTGCTAAAACTATCACATCAAACCATTCTCTATTATAACTAAACTAAAACTACCGTATATAAGACAAGTAATCTGGATATATACAAACACCCCGTTTCGGAACCTTTTCAAACCACATACACCATGTCTTAAACCCCTTCAACTCTAACATGGCCTTAAACCAAATGAGGTTCCTTTAGTTGTAACCACTGGTTTAAACACCGGACCCTGCAAAAGGCAACCCTAACATTCACTGCATGAACAATCACAAACCTATGTGGGTCATAAGTTGTCACCAAAGGGACAACACCAAACCCAGCAAACGGCTGTATTGTTCGAAACCCAACCAGCGTGGCCCTTAAGTACTTCAGACGCGGACGCGCCAGAGAGCATCCCTGAATCAACCAATCAGAATCGCCGAAAATCGCCCTTTGTAATTTTTATCTGTATGATTCCTTTTAAATTTAAATAATCCGATTTGAATGAAAATGAACATCTGCATAAGCTATGAATAACAAATAAAAATGTATCAGTCACGATTTACTTGAAACAATTAGCTGTTGATAAATTTACAACCATATCCAGTGTGGTTTCCATGATAAACAATCCAGGTAAGTTTTGGTAGTAACAGTAAGGTGTTGATTTAATTAAACAAGAGCTGGATGATTTTTCTAATTTCGCTACAAATATTTAATACAGGAGTTTGTCTTTTATTGCAATGTGGAGTTGGTAAAACAATTCCCCGTGGTAGAGATGTGTGCTCTTTATTTTTCTTAGATATGGTATACTTGTACATGAGATGATATCTCATGTGTACACTTTGTTTAATTACTATTATCTAAATTTGTGTAAATTCTAAAACCGAAGGATTAACTGCCTCCATCGTAGTTTTGTCCTTAGCTGTATTTGATGTTGCTGATTATTCGGATTTCGTTTGGTTTTATGCATTCAAAACATTTTTTGAAATTATGGATTTCCTTTGTTTGGATTCTAGTGCTGCTGATGAGGAATTAATTTCCGAAATGGCCATATAGCTCATTAAAATTATTTCAGTTGGAGTTAACATATGTGTTATGGTCTCATGTTCATTTACTCCATATCTTTTCGTAACATATTTGAATAGAGCCTGAGGCTCAGGAAGGTTATCACATAGCTGTCATTCTCCGAAAACGGTGAAATGTATTTAGCATGTGTAGGTGATATGAGTTATTGCTAAAAAACTTTGAACTTTAACATGAGACATTGCTGTTGGTCTATTCAGAAACAGTGATAGATAGCAGATGAAAATGCCGGAGAAAATGTATGTCTTGTTACGATCTTCATTTGTAGCAAAGGAAAAGGTGATTGAACTAACAGTTTGGAACCTATGGACCAAGAACTGATTTTCGACAATCTATTTGCGGTTTTCTTTCGCTTGTCGCTAAATACCATTATAGTAACAATAATGTTTTAAATACAAAAAAAAGTACAGGAAGATTTTTCCTTCAAAATCAGGTCAATATCAAAGTATCATCGACAACCAAAAACCTTTATTTTACGTCAATGTATATTGATAAATGTACATATTAAAGGTATATATATATACTTCCGGATAGGCCTATCTATTGTTCTTCGAACAATTGACATACTAGTTTTTAAATTAAATACATGTCCAGAACCAATCCAAGCAAAATTATGTGCATGCTCTGTATATCAATTCATGTTTAGTTGATGGGGTTTGTTTCCTGTCTTCATTTTTACTATTTAAGTTATTTGTCATATGATATGCATATAATTAATTGACCAGTATGTGATACTTAAACATAAAATACGTGTCCAGAACCTATCCGAGCAAATATATCTGTACGTAGTAATATGTTCATAGTGGACACGGTATTGCTCTTTTTGTAATAGCAAAGAAGTTATTTCCATATGGAACCTTTCAGCTTTTTCATAGAGGGAATCAACTTCAAAAATTCCTTTCTGTATATTATTACTGTTAGAAATAAAATATTTCTGCAGACCAATTTCTTGTTGTTTATTTTATTTCATTAAATATTCAGATAAACCAATAGGAAACGATGTTAGATCCATTCAGTCAATGGTGTATATTGTATATATAGCATTTTATCGGTAATTTGAATGAATTTCCTTTGATCTACAGGGACTGATATTCTCAGTATCACCAAACTGGACACTATCACGAAAATATCGGGTCACTGTGAAGGCGTCACGTGCGGGTTGCTAAGCTGACGTCATGTTCTGTACTCTTTGTCGTGTTCATACGCGGAAGACGTTGAATGAAGAATGCATTTAAATTATTGAAATAAACAATAGATTAACTGTGCTTAAATAGAAATTTCAGCTTATTACAATTTCTTTCAGAGTTCTGTTTATTATTTTGTGAATTGCCGATAAAAGGAATATAGGAAAGTTTGTTTTTGATACGGACTTTATCACGGCGTAACGCATCAAGCTCGCCCTAACGGGCTCACTTGATACTGGCCGTGATAAAATCCGTATCAAAAACAAAATGTCCTATATTCCATATATATACTACGTGTGTTTGGTTTTATTTGTGTATTATATGTGACCAAGTGTTTCGGATATAATTTAGGTCAATAAGTATGACCCAGGCCGTAAATCCTCATCTGGTACCCTATAGCCTAACATTACAGTTGCTGTGAAATCAATTCAGTATCTGGGTACGACACTCGGTGCTCCTTATTTTTATGTCTGAATTCTGTGTCTATATTTCGTTAACTGGTTTTAGATGATATAAGGTATTCTTTTAGATTTTTATGTTTCCGATAAGCAATTATTGGTAGTCTTGGAAACAGCTGTTAGGTCATTTCATCTTCTTCAATTAGGTGCCAGTGTTTTCTTATTGCTCTATTTAATTGTTTAAACAGCGGGTTGTACTAAAGGTGGCATTTTTCCGTTTGTCTTTTATTTTATATTGTAGAGTGTCCTCTCGTTTCTTTTTTATAGTTTTATCTATCAGCTGATTAATTTTTGTCTTTTCACAAGATTTGTTTTAAATAGTTCAATTTGTGCTTCTATATCTTTCTTGTTGTTTGATGATCTAATGAATTTTGTTAATTCACCTATTATAAAACCTTTGATGGGCAGACGATCTTTCTAAATATTGGTACATTGTAATTATCCGTAGATTTGCGATCTAATATTTTGTCAGCCATAAATCGGTTTCCCTTGAATAATGCTATGTCAAAAAATTGTATACTGTCACGGGATAATTCATGTGTAAATTTCAAAAGAGGGTGAATGTTATTTGCAATCTCGAAAAATATTTGCAGATTTTCTTTAGTTCCGTTGAATAAAATGAAACCGTCGTCTCTATATAACGATAAATGAATAATGTTGTTTGAGTATTGAAACAATTGTAGTATTGCGGAAATTATTTCAAACATTCTGAAATCTGTAAGGCTCGGAGACATTAAAGCGCCCATTGGCACGCCTATAGTTTGTCGATATATGTGGCCACAGAATTCAAATTCGTTATTTTCTAGTATAAGATTTAGAATATTTAGAAATGCATCCTTGGGTGGTAGTGGTATGTCGTACGCAATGGCACTAATTTTAGGCAAGTAAACATGAATTGATATACTTATTTTTAAGTTGATTTGATCAACTTGTTAGACTCTAGTTGCATCAAAGAACCTAAAAAAAAATAATATATATAATATATATGTTTCATATAAACTTTACGTACATTTGGATATAAGCATGTTATAAATCTACGAAAGTGGGAGGAGAAATCTAATAATGAATGCATGTTTTCAAACAAACAGAACTCAGTAACCAAAACGAGAAACGGTCGGGACTTTTTTCCTATTCATTAAACATATATCAAAGTTTGTTCACGTCCATTTTCAGGTATATTCATACGCGATAACGCATTTGTGTCAGCCTTTCCACCAAAGAATTTTTAACCCTCCGCGCCGCCAAAATGTGTTTACGTTTTGAGAGGTCAAGTTTGATGCGAAAGTTCATAGCAGTTTTATTATATTTTGGAATCATTTTTTACCAAACACCTTCAGAAATATATAAAGTTTTGTGGAAAATTATCTTTACGTCTATATATATTGAATTTGTAAGTAAATAAAGGGTTTTCCTGAGACATGTAAATGTAACAAATTGTTTGTCGGTAAAGCGCCACCTGGCGGTAATATTTTAATCAATTATCTCCACTTGTTTCTCTGGTCATGAGAAAGGCGGTTTTAATGGGAAAATCGATACTTTGCCGTCCGACTGAAGTTACCTGTGTTAAGTCATCATTTAAAGATAGTTTGTGCACACCAAGTACATAAGAGTGGGCATAGTAAAATTGATCAACTTTTAAGTAAACTGGGAGGGAAGGTGATAACCGTCTTCAGCCTCATCCTGCACATCCTAAAGATTTTCTGGCTCACAAATTTGGAACAGCTTACCATATGATTTGAAAGTTTGCAAATCAATTAAACAGTTTAAAGAAAAATGTTATGCCTACTTTTTAAATGGTAATAAATTGCAAAATACCAGAATATTAAGTATATATGAATCTTAATCAAATGCAATTGAATTGTTTTATACACCTTATATGGCAAACTGTTTGTATATATTATATGTAATTTTATGATCTATGCTTGTATTTGAGGACACCCAGGAAGATTAGTTTCGGCTAATGGGGTTATCCTCTTGAAATAAAGATTATTTATTTATTTTTATTTATAAGCTTCGATGAGGGAACATTCTTAATCATATTGCCTACGGCTACTACGAAGGTTATCACATAGCTTATACAAAATGTTGTCACAAACTAAAAAATAAATACAAAATCATTTTTCAAAACACAATTTACAAAAGATTTATCAGGAACTGTGTGTTTGTAAAAGAAATTCTGAAAAAGTTTGGCATTTGACCAATTAGCAGTATCAAGAATGTCTTTAATAGAACATTCGGCATTATAGGCTGATGTGGATGAAGCTCCTCTATAAGAATGTGCTTTTAAAACTTTTGTATCAATATCAGCTAATTCTAAAACAGTTCTGAGCCATCTGGCAAGAGCAGATGTAGAAACTTTATCAAAAGTAGCATAAGAAATAAGTAAACTGCATATCTTCCTGACATCTTTTGTTCAATGAATGTAACTTTTTAAAAGTTTTGAACGGACACAGTTCCGGTATATTGTAACTACTATAGTAGGTTGTTTCATACCAGGTCTAGACGTTTTTAATAACTGGTGAATATCAAAAGAAATAACATCTGAAGACTGCTTCATAAAGTCTAAATTCAACGCTGATAAAGTCTGAGCACGACCTGCTGTAGTCAGGGCCAATCAAGCTGTTATCTTAAATGTTAACACTCTCCACTAGAAACAATGTACACAAAACTTTAAAACAATTGAAATATCCCAAGTATGTACATATCGGGTTTTCGGAGAGTTGGAATTAAAGCAACCCTTTAACATGCGATTGATATGTTGAAAATCAGAAAAGTCTGTGATAACATTGATCTATTACAATTGATCACAGAATACGATAAGTTTGTAGATTTCAAAAAATAAATGTATTTCAACACTTCTGGTTCAGTGGATTAAAAGGATTACAGTCCAATCTATTCCACCAAAAACCCCCACTATTTCCAGTAAAGTTGATATTACTTAACTGTTGCTGGCCTCATTGCACTAAATTCTTTAAATCGTTGTTATTTCAGACTGTATCATACAATTTTTCCGTATATCTGATATGAAGTTGCCAAAAAAAAAATTCCGATTTATTGATATAATTTTTTCACATGGTCACCGAACTCGTTTTCGTGGCATATATCACTGAATACGGGAGATTCATTCTAATCATGCCTAACGTAAATCGGATTTTTTATCGACGACGTCCCTATTTGGAGGGCGCGTTTTATGGTAAAAAATCCAATTTTGGTGAGTCTACCCTATATTCAACTTTTTATGCCGGTGAATCTTAGCCGATGACCCCATATATAATTTACATCATTCAAACTGAAATTTCACTGTTTTAAACATTGCATTTTGCAGGAAAATTGTAGGATATGTCTTTAAAGTAATGAAAATAAAGATTGTTGTTCTATTTTTCTGTGCGTTTTTATAGATTTTATATGATTCTTTATGAATTCAACATAGCTTGTTAATTCTTAAATCAGTCATATGTCAGACATTGAAAAAACTGAAACCGATTTTCTTTCAATCTAATATCCAGCTCTAATTCATGCTTTTGAAGGCCTCATGGTGACTTCAAGATGCTTTTTTTACCATGTATTTGTAGAGATTTTGTCTCATGTGCATTTACTCCATATCCTTTTATTCACCATTTACGACTGGAGTTTGTCTCTCCTGCAGTGTGGAGTCCGTAAAAAGATTCCCGTGCGAGAGATGTATGCACTCTATATTTTTCAGTTATGGTGTACTTGTGCGTGAGAGAATTTCTCATACGGATATATTATTCATACTTTCAAGTTTTGGCATTTATTTTTGTAATTTCGAAATGTAATTCTGACCACCTGTTTTAAGTGCCCACATCTCACTATTTTATAACGCCAAGTTTTCTTACATTCGACTTGATGAGTGTTTGTCTATATGTTGTAATCGTCTACTAGCTTAAGACACTAGTGCTTTTGTCGGGCAAAGGATCACAGTAAAGGAACCTGTGCGCCTAAAATATTGTGTCTTACGGTTCTATCTGTAGGCTGTAGAACGTTTTTCGCGGAAAATCCACTTCAACAGAATATGCTTGATAAGTTTTTTCATGTTTTATTGTTAAAAAGTTAATATTTTGTGTACAAAAAGGGGTTTATTATTTTTCTAGTAGACTGTCAAGTGTCTCTTTATCCGTAATTGTGAAGAAGTTGTCCCGCGAGAGCTGATTTCTTGTAATTAATGCCACTACATCGCGTTACAAAATATATTTTTCCCCATTTTACATGAAAAGCTAACCTTACAACGCTCACACTTCTTGAGGCAACTACATAAGATAATTCTTACTTTCATGCCAAATTTCAACAGTATTTGTAGCTGCATTGTCGAGAAAATCGTTGTTTTAAAAAATGAATTATGTAGGCTGTTTAAAGTAACTTTTATCACAGACTGTAAGTCTATCTTGCGGTTACTTTGTATGCTGTTTAACGAATATATAACTACCCAATATGTGAAAAAACACGGTAAAAATGAATGTTAAGTAAATTTCAGCTATTTGCGATAATCAATGAAGGGATGTGGAGTAAATGCACATGAGACAAAGTCTCTACAAATACACATGGTATAAATAAGCTATGGAACAATGATTTTTTTGTTGTTGTTGTTCTTCACCTTGCGAGTCTGTTTCGGCAGAGTGTTTCCTCCAATTCATTTCTCCGTGTGCATCTCATTGAGAAAGATAATACACTTTGTCTTCCGCTATTTTGAACATGTTTTTAAAGAATGCAACAAATTTTACCTTCCCCTTTTTCATTTTACATTTAGAAATCACTTTGAAATTGTCTTGAGATATAGCGACCATCGCCTCTGAAACTGCTGAAGCAAACTGTAATAAGATTGCGTATGTAAGGTCTTTCACAATTTTCTGATTTCTTTACAATATATTCACAAACCTGGCAGTCACTGCAGATTTTACCTTTTGAGATTTTCTTGATCTTACCAAAGCCCGCTGAACCAAACTTGACAGGTAAGTTGTATGGAAGGTATGTAGTTTGGTTCCTTTCATGCTACAAACTGGCAGGGCCACCAGACGAAAAGAAATTACAGTAAGGGCAATCGATATGGTACTAGCATTTTGTAATATTGTCTATAGAGGTCTATATAGACAATTGGATTCCTAACAATAAGCAGTGTATTCTTCTATTAAGGCCCTTATTTAATGTATGCATACACGAATGACACGAATGGATTCCGTACTTTAATTTGTTAGATTATGCAGGTTTATACAACTGTGCTTTACTACAAGAAAGAGCCGGGGGATCCAGCTTCCGTATAGGGGGGTTCCCAAAGAGTTTCTAGACAAAAAGGGGTTTTAAACCATTTTTTGGGGGTCAGTTTTGCGTAAATTTTGTACGAAATTTTAACTTTTTTCGTGAAAAGGGCGAGAGTTCCGAGGGTTGGATCCGCAAATGTTACTAAATGGGACGCCATCAAAATTATCTGATAAACTTAAGTATTACAATACTGTCATAACTTTCATAACTTATTAAGAACAAAAACAAATAAGTCTGCAATGTTCATTAGATGAGCTTAATTAAGACAAAACAGATCAAATTCCAACCCTTGATTTTTTTTAAGAGTACGGTATTTTTATTTGGTTTTATTATTGATGACCATTTGAAAGAGGTGGGGTCGCTTACTCGTGATTTTATTTCCTTCAGCATACCAGTTTTTGTCAATGTATTAAAATCTTTACCAAAATTTTGTTATCAGATCATCCGTTATAAGAAAAGAAAATCAATTCAAATGTATCTTCATACTTTCAGATGAAAGATCCAGCCACTGAACTTGCCATTTCATTGCAATGTTGACAGATTTCGGCAATTTTTGTTGAAATTCGCTGTATAGTACATACAGAGCCAAACTATAATAACAACCATTTGGAAGGGCAATGTTTATACACTCGCAATAAAAAATAGTTTTGGTTCTCGGTGTCTTTCGAGTAGTACCATTTTCCCAAACGCTGTAAAATGGCTTTAATACAGAAAAATTGCTATTACAGCCATACTTACATGTAAAAAAACATACACGCATGGCATATATTAATTTTACTCTTAGGAAGTACAAATACCAGAGACTTCCTTAAACGTTTTACGACAACATTTGAGAGTATTCTGAAAGTAGCCCAACTGCGAGCATTGTCCGGACAGTACCTGTGTGTATTGTCTTCATGTTTTATGTACTTCATTGTAAGGGTACTCGTCTTGATAAGTTGGACTTTTTTCTGGTTTGATTTTTACTGCGAGTCTTTTTGTGTATTTATTTTTAGCCATTCACCACACAAAGGGGGAGGGTTTGGATCCAAGAAAACGAGTTTAACCCCACCGCAATTTTTGCGCCTGTCCCAAGTCAGGAATATGTTGGTCATTGGTTTGTCCTTGTCTTCTTATAAAATTTTAGTTTCTTGATATTTGGGTTATTGGATGTGGTTTGTTTCCATTGATTTATTATATTTTTTTTACCTTTTTGGGGCCATTTAGGGCTTGCTATATGGTGTAAGGTTCCTCACTGTGTTGAAGACCGTACGGTGACCCCTAGATGCTTTGTTTTGGGTCGTTTTAACCTGGATATGGGATGTTGTCTCCTTGACATTTACCCAATTTCCTTTCTTTTTCATATTCAAGTTATCAACAAAATGCACGTCTTTATGACCCTGTTTCTTTATTTTTAATGTTATCTAATACAGTCTTAATTCAAAGTTATATTTCCTGCTTTTTTTTAGTTTTTTTTTCCCACACAAATGTGTTTGGATATTTCTTCTTTGTTGTGCTTCTATGATAAAGTGAAATATTTCTTCGAAACAGTAAAAGTTCCATTCACAAAGTAGCAAAAGTGCTGCTGACACGGTCCATTTTACTACAAAATTTACATATAATACTTCAAGTTGCAAGAACATAATAAAATTGCATGGAATGGCTAAATACTGTTAATTTAAAAAAAATATAATACGTCAGTCAGCCTACATCTGTGTTCTTGATAATCAGATTTTCAGTACTACCGTAAGGGACCGACCATTTAACCTGAAGGGGGGGGGGGGGGGGGGNTTATGGTTTTTTTTTCTGGACAGAAAATTTTTTCGCGCTTTGCGCGAAACAAATTATTTATTTTTTGCACGCGTATCAACAAAATATTTTTTTTCAAAATTAACATTATTTTTTTGGGCAGAAAGCCTCAGTCAGAAAATTTTTTTTCATCATTTTGGCAGCCAAAATATTTTTTTCACATGAAATCAGATCCAAAATATTTTTTTACAAAAAAACCATAGCCCCCCCCCTTTCAAGTTAAATGGTCGGTCCCTAAACAGTATACAGTTGTCAATTTTATTAAAATGATATTTTCGCCATCAAAAAGAACGTACATATGATTATCTGGCTTTGTCTATGCAGTTAATAATACAATATACTAACTATATGAATATCAAGACAGACGCGCACACATGAGCAAAGAAATAGCTATATTTCTGTTTTATGACTGTCTATTTTACCTTTGAATATAGACTTTTAAACTTGAAATCAACAGGTTACTTGTAAATAATATCATCTTCGGATACATCAATCTTTTATACACGTTGGGCAAACTTTACAAACTTAAAAAGTTTCCTAAGTCAAAGACAATACTTAAAAAACTTACAGGACATGTATGCTGTTTCACATGTTTTCCTGTGAAAACGTTCTACAGCCTACAGATTGAACCGTAAGACAGATATTTCAGGCGCACAGGTTCCTATACTGTGAGGATGACAGTGATTGTAAGAGCACTTTGCTAATTTAATTGATGTTTGTTGACAATCCCGCACCAATGACCAATGAAGACATGGATGTAGCGTTGTTCACAATTAGCAAAGAATTCCGCTTAAACCGGTGCTAGGGGCCGTCTTGAACTTACTATGAGGTATGAGCAAAGCTCATTGTTGAAGGCCTCATGGTGACTTCAAGATGAAGAACAACAATAAAAGCGTTGTTCCTTTGCTTGTTTTTATACCATGTATTTGTAGAGACTTTGTCTCATGTTCATTTACTCCATATCCTTTTATTCACCTTTTGCATGTAAAATTTCATCTAAATCCGGAAACATTGCTTTTAACGTACCTATCACCTTCGAAGGCAACCAGACGTCTTCCTCGTCATTCAGTTTTCGAACTTTAATTAAAAAATATTTAAAATAGCTCACTCTTGACTTGAATTTTTTCAGTGAAACACATCTTTTTAACAAATGTAATAAATTTTTATTAAAATGATATTTTGTTTCTAGGATAGAACCCTTTCCTCACCTTTTGAAAAATTAATGTAATTATATTTAAATGTGGTACACGATTACTTAGGTTACATCAAGTTAAAATATAAATAAAATAAACTTACACATATATATGCCAGTGATGACAGCTTCTTCTTTAATCTCAATATTTGTAGAATCCCTAAAACAAAAGAAACGTCATGTTCATTTGATGGTTGTACAAGATCGTGATTTAAGGTAAAAATCATGCCCATTAGCGGATTATTATTTTGTTGCTAATAAGCTTGTTATCTCCAGATGATAGGGATTATTATCAATATTAATTATACTTATTACATGGAATTTTGTAATTTGATGCGAGAATTTTTGTTTTATCATGGTCATATTCTAAAGGGGATTCACCTCGTCATTTCAATACAAAGGGGACTAATATCATGATGGTTGCTGAACCAGTCGATTTTGACTATATTCACCAATACCACTCTCGAAATACAATTTTAGTTTCAAACATATGAGAGGAGGTTTGATACGTCGTTATCTGTTACATCTGTTGAGTCAGTGACGTATTGTAAGGGCATATAATACTTTCTTCTTTACAACAAGTTATATATACGAGCCCGTCGTCAATTATATTCAACGTTGAATGAAGGTAACCTTTACTCATAACGATATAAAAATGTCTGCAAATAATTAAATTTAAATGCTTCTAAGGGAGAAACCATTTGATTTTTATGGCGGAACAAGGAAGGAACATCTGATCCCGGATATTTTTTTCACGCAATCTTTGAGCTTGACAATTTTATTCTCACTGAAAGCAATCCTGTCATTTTTTTTCGGTTAAAGCCAGAAAGTTTGCTTCATGTATGAAATCCTGGTTATTTTTTTCAGCCTCCTTCTGTCCTGATGATAATTTTTATTCTCCTATTTTCTGATCATGGAATTTTTTTCGAATTCCTTCCTAGCCCCCACCCCTTCCCTCCCAAAAATCAAATGGTCTCTCCCTAATTATTGGATATACCTATGATATAGTCTTTTTGTTCTTTTTTAAGTTATGCAAACGTTTATCAATTTGGTAATTATTAAGCATTTCTACATAAAGCAGGTTATGACATGTGCTCCTACCCATCATCCTTCCTGCAGATTGTTTATGCGAAAGCAATATCTAGGTAGATGATTCCTGCAAAGATCCAAAATGATGACGTATCAGAAGGAGAAAATTGAAACAATGGATGGATGCTTCAATGCAAAACCGACTTTTGTTTTGATTGAGTTCTTCCGATAAAAACAATTCTATGATATTAAAAGCGTTTGCCGATAATAATATTGTGTCATCATTTAATATAAACTTAAAAACATGTTTTTGTCCAAAAAAAAAAAGAATTTTGTCATACATGAAGGTATTTCCTGCGCAACTTTTGAAGAATTTTATACTTTCAAAATTTTGGCATAAAAGAAGAAAGAATGAAACAAATGAACAATTTTTACAGCTTATGTATTGTTACAGCAAATTGTAATCAAGCTCTATTGAATGTGAACCTTGGGGGTTACTTCGTTAGCGGGCACTCCCTCCTATGTTTCACAATCTGGTTCATATAATATTTTATGAAACAGTCTAAATCCCGGTAAAATATACAAATATAGCCCAGAAATTAGTCCTCGACTACAATAAAATAAAAAGGGATAACAATAAACATATTGATGGCTGAAAATTATAATCAATGCTAAAATATGCCAGAGAACTACTCAGGAAAAACACGAATAAGACAAAAGACAATTAAAACAACGAAAAGTGTCTGCATGATATGAGAGTCAGTTAGGGATGCTGCAAGAGCCAATATGGAAAATGCAATGTAATAAATAATAAAATTGTAAAAAAATAATTATATCTTTAATGTACAGCATATAAACACAAACTACATTGCAGTGATATCATATAGATAGAAATACCATCAATTTTTGCAGATGCAAAAGTGTTAACAATCACATTCAGTCCATAGGTGGATCCGGAGATGGTTCCGGGAGTTGGAACCTCCTTTTTCAGAAAAATTGTACAAATTTCGTTCAGAATTCAGACAAAATCGATAAAAACTGGAAAATTTTGGACTGGAACCTCGTTTAAAGTACCCCTTTTCCAAGGCTGGGTCCGCCGGTGCAGTCACGGTCGCTAGAATTCACAATTACATATTTTACTCAGTGAGTATACCTGTAGTATTTACATGTACTGGACGAACTCATTTTTGTGGCATCTTTTTCATTCTGTTTCGGTATTCGTTTGCCGATGTATCTTATGATTATGGGTTATATATAAGAATATATAGTTGCTGGTCTTGTAAAAATCAATTAAGATCAAAAACATCTTCATTAATGATGATTGATTTTTTTTCAAAACATTTCGACAAGACACCAAATATTGCAAATTAACCTTCATATGCAAGCGACAAAATGTTTAAAAACAGAAGTAATAAATAAATCATATAAAACCTTCCACGCACACTGATTTTTTTCTGCAACAAGAAGAAAGTAATCTGAAGTGGCTTTTATATACAAAACAAAGTGGAGGTTTGTCTATAAGAGTAACAATATGTGGGTTAAATGTGTATGAATTTGCTATTTTAATTTCTGAAATATTTTTACCTTAATATTACAAAAAGGAAACTGAATTTCATTTTCTTCTTGTGTCGGAAGCTATTATATAAAGAAATGTCTTCAGTCAGTGATTTTATATTAGTTTCACACCACAAAACCCATTCATTTAAACGCGATATAAACATCGTTTTTGCTTTCATAAAATAGCTTGCAATGCCACCAGACCTTTTGACTTATTCCCCTTTGTCTGGACGCATTATTCGTTTACAATGTCAACAGAATTTTTATATGCTGAAACGTTGGTTCTTGATACAATTACTTTCCCTTAATTATGATTAATTTTGTGAGCTATAACAATATCTTGTACATCATCCCTATTACTTACTTTATATTCAAGTGAAAACGGAACCTATTGAGCTTGAAATAAATAGTTCACATTGTTAGTGATTTAGTTTTTATTGTTGTATTTCTGGTGTAATTTCATTTTCTTCTTGTGTCGGAAGCTATTATACAAAGAAATGTCTTCAGTCAGTGATTTTGTATTAGTTTCACACCACAAAACCCATTCATTTAAACGCGATATAAATATAACCGGGTATATTCCGTGAAATAATACGGTACTCCAAATGATATACTTTTATTTTGCAGTATCTGGACACTTCCAGACCCAAGTTCGAAACTGAATAACAATTAAAAAACAGTTGCTATGTAAACGGATTAGTGTCCAAAGATATTCAATAACTCTATCCGGCTTCCAGCGCGACAAACATATATTTTGAACAATAGAAATAATTGAGAGATTAATTTAAAACGAAAGAATAAAGGAAAGAATTAATAGATAATCTCACTTGTCACATTAGCACTAAAAATTATGAAATTAAATGTCTAAAACGTATTATGTGAAATTTCCAAAGAGAATATAAAATGAAAAGACGTAATTCAATTTGAAGTCCAAATGTCCAAATATTTCCTGGTTATATTCTCTCGTCCTCCACTAAACTCGGTCCCCGAGTTTTAAACTTTATCGTCTCGGATATCTTCCTCTGCTGCGTATGGCCCTAAAACCGGTAGGTCTTTGTTGCTGATAGTCTATTGCCGAGGAATTAAGTCCCATATTTTTATTATCGGATAGTCTATTTTTGCTTATTTCTTCCTCCAGATCTTCTACTTGTCGTTTTAACATACGTTCCTTCATTTGGCTGTTTTTAAGATCGATCGTAAGTCTGTTGTAAGATTGTTCCAGTTTATGATTTTCACTTATGAATGTAAATGCTCTTTCTTTAACCACCTCAAAATCTTTATAATTAGTTTCCAAAAGATGTAAACGTCGTCCTAATTCTCGTCGTTCGGATTTTAATTGTTCAATTTCTTTCTGTAAATTATGGCATTCCATAACAAAGTCTGAATTTTGAATTTTCAATCTTACATTTTCATCTTTAACCTTTCTATTTTCTGATCTTAAAGTTTTTAAATTGTCGTCCCGAATTTCTTCAATGGCCGCGCAAGTAATAGTGGCCAATTCGTTATTGTCAATTCCAATGAACGGAAATTGCGATTCTTTCTCCTGTTTTTGTTGAATAAACTTTCTCATTCGCTCAGCATCACGCTTTAATTTTGATTTCGATTTTCGTTTCACACAATTGTGCGAATTTCGCTTTGTAAAATGTCCGCACATTCTGGCGAAATGTCCAGGATTCCTGCACTTATAACAAATTGAACGAATAGCATATAGTATTGATGGTACTGAGATAAACAGATATCCTTTCCACAAAATTTACACAAGACATCTGAATGTCCAAATGATCCGAATGGTTGTCCACTTCTTTCTAACTGGTTATTCCATGATCTGAATCTATAATTTTGCCACTGACTCATTTCGATTCTCACAATTATTGGGGAAACTAGTTCTGGTAGAGCTTGGTACTGAAGATCGTGCCGCGGGTGAACTCGACCAATATATAACCGCGGGTATATTCCGGCTATATGAAATAATACGGTACTCCAAATTATATACTTTTATTTTGCGGTATCTGGACACTTCCAGACCCAAGATCGAAACTGAATAACAAATACAAAATAACAATAATATATAGATAATTAAAAACAGTTGTTATGTAAACGGATTAGTGTCCAAAGATATTCAATAACTCTATCCGACTTCCAGCGCGACAAACATATATTTTGAACAATAGAAATAATTGAGAGATTAATTTAAAACGAAAGAATAAAGGAAAGAATTAATAGATAATCTCACTTGTCACATTAACACTAGAAATTATGTAATTAAATGTCTAAAACGTATTATGTGAAATTTCCAAAGAGAATATAAATGAAAAGACGTAATTCAATTTGAAGTCCAAATGTCCAAATATTTCCGGGTTATATAAACATCGTTTTTGCGTATTTTAATGTATTTTAATGTGGCCTCCTTTGCAAACCAGAGGGGCCGGTTTCGATTGGTACCGATTCGAAATCTGGTTAGGACTTCTTTGAAATAACCAGAGAGTCCGAAGGTAGTAAATATTTGCGATCGTACGGGGAACGTGTCCTGAGGATCTCTCTAGGCTACCTGGAGGATTGTAGCTTTCGCTGTCACCAACGAAGCACAGGCTTGCCCAAATATTAAATCGGTATTTCTGTAATCTTTATCCTGCCATATCGCGCTCTCGCAATTTAACACTGTGGCCGTATTTTGCCAACCAATATCATTTTTGTGTTTTCCCAATATATATGAATCTTTGATTACGCGATATAAACATCGTTTTTGCTTTCATAAACTAGCTTGCAATGCCACCAGACTTATTCCCCTTTGTCTGGACGCATTATTCATTTACAATGTCAACAGAATTTTTATAAACGTTTGTTCTTGATACAGTTACTTTCCCTCAATTATGGTTAATTTTGTAAGCTATAACAATATCTTGTGCATCATCCCTATTGCTTACTTTATATTTAAGTAAAAAAGGAACCTATTGAGCTTGAAATTAATAGTTCACACTGTTAGTGATTTAGTTTTTATTGTTGTATTTGCAGTGTTGTGTGGTTGTGTACCGTCTTTGGTCTTCCGCCTTCTGGTGGCTTTACTTGAACCTTGTCGCTGAACTCTTGTTCTTTGTTCCTTCGGTATTCTACTGCCGTTTTTTTATTGCCTTCTCCGTAAAATATATGTTTGTTTTCCTTCACTTTGAATAAAAGTGAAGTTTTCATATTTATCTGGAAGTTTATAAGGTATATACGTATCAAAAATCCTATTAAATCAAAGTCGGATATGAATTCATTTTCGGTTTGTACTGAATTCGAAAGATCTGCTTTCACAGATTCGTGATTTTGCATGTCTAACCCAAACTAATTTTCAGTTTGCATCTAGTTTATACAACGAATAATTTTATATACACCTGATAAATACTTCTATATTACAGTGTCGATTACCGTTTATTCTTTCACCGATTGTCACTCAATCAAGCAATTTTCATAATTTATTCAAGAAAGGTGATAATATAATACAATTATCTTTGAGAACATCTGTTCCACTAATGCCTTCTATTACATCAATCAGAGGTGTAACTTACAACAGAAAACACAATTGCAACGGAGTCATTTTACTACGCACGACATAATAATATGTTGTTATTGATATTAATAAGTCAAATTATTCATTATTGAATCAATTAATTACCAAATAGATACCGAAGCAACAACTAAATAATTTGTAAAGGTTCCGCGAAACCTAGTGTCTCGCCTGCTCACTCCACTGTCCTTTTATTCTGGCCTATATTTAGATTTGGTTGCTAAGTAGAATTCCAAGAAATATCTGGTCTTTGTGAGTATCAGGAAATTTACCAAAATTAAAATCAACCCTTTTTTTAAATCTTACCACTGAATATATTTGTATTGACTAACATTCCGCAAAATTGCTCGTCTTTGAGAGTTTCAGGAAATTTATCAAAATTGGAATAAAAAAATATCTGAATTCTAACCATCGGAAACAATTGTTTTGGACTTAAATTCATCTAAAAAGCATAGTTGCTAACAAGAATTCCCCAAAATTGCTTGTCTTTGAGAGTTTCAGCAAATTTACCAAACTGGAACTACCTTTTTTGTTTTTAGCTTTCACAATTATGTTTCATATGAAAAATAGTTAAAGTATTTGATTGTATGCAAAAATTAAAAAAAATTGTTAGTCTTTCCAAATTAAAAACCGGAATCAAAGTCCAAAAGCTTATTGTACATCTATAGACAATATGGAACAATTCTACATCAAAGTTCAATCCCTTTATCAAAATTTTTTTTGTTAAATGGATCTTAATTGAAAATTTATCAAAATTAATAGATGCGGAAAATAAAAGTCAAGGTGACATATTTTTGGTATGGATGTTGGTTACTACTATAGATGTAACCATGTACCAATCATCATTTGTCCATGACATGTAGATGCTGAGATATAGTGCAGACCAAAACATTCGTCGCAGGCAAAAAAAAAAACCAAAAAAAAAAAAAAAAAAAAAAAAAAAAAAAA
>MJUU01009572.1:144391-167735 GCA_002080025.1 Modiolus philippinarum
CAGTTTAACAGTGAAGGTATACTAACTGCTACGATTAAAAAAATTACAATATCGCAATTTTAAGTCGCGTTTTCATTGGTCGTCTGCGTCGAACAACGCTTCATCCATGAGTTTTTTTACTCGTGCATGCCGAATCGTCAACAAACATAACGTCAATTAGCAAATCTTACAATCTGTAATTCTTTACCCGATAAAAGACACACAGAAGACAATCACAAAATATAAACAATCACAGGGCACTCAACTAGACAATTGCAAGAAAACAGTCCATTATAAATTAATGGGACATGGGCGCTATAAACAGGTGGACAAATAACATTTGGAAAATAACAAAAATATAATGCGGAAGTTAAAAAGTATAATGGTGCATCCATTAGAGATATACTCTCAAGAGAACATAATAACTGAAATATATAGAGAGCACACAACTATCGCACGGAGTTCTAATCTGTTACGGACTCCACTCTGCAGGAAAGACCAGCTCCAGTCTTCAATAAACAATGAAAGGATATGACAGGAGTAAAACATAATGTACAAGTCTTTGTTCTAAACTGATTTAACGTAACGTTTTAGGACAATATATTATATTGGACAATTACCGCAAACGAAGGGGTGGTTTGGCGGTTTAACCCAGCATGTATTTTAAAATACCTGTACTAATTCAGGACCACCAAGTTTTCCACCTGATTTGTCCTTTTGCTCTTGGACTTTGGCTCTTGACAGTTCTGTTTGGTAATCTTGTTATTACCCCCTATTCTGTACCAGTTCTGTCATATGTTTTGGGGTTTGGTCCTCCAAATTCTTGATTGCTATTTGCGGCAAAATGCACAAAATGTCGAAAATTTAGAGTGACACCGATTTCGATACGAACCTGTTCTTTGTAGCATTTACAGCTATGATATTTTAAATGCTTGATAGGTTAATGAACCGCATGTGATGAATGAAATAAATCCTAGAAAATATAGTCGACGATCGTGCGTTGCACTTCAATTAGAGCTCACCCTACCGGACAAGCAATTTCGAAGAAGTAATAGATCTCATAAATAAAACATTTTTAGGCCTTATCTTAATTCTTGCAAAGTTGAGAATTTCGGTATACTACTCGATCGCCTTGATCGATTAACCAATATTTCTAGGATGAAAAAGAAAGGAAATGGGGTAAATTTCAAGGAGACAACATCCCATATCCAGGTTAAAACGACCCAAAACAAAGCATCTAGGGGTCACATCTAGAATACATACTTGAAAAACGACCACTGAAACAAATGGACTTTGGTTAATCTTTGGCTATTGTGTGCTTGAATCATAAATTGTTTAATTAGAGTTAAACATCCAGTGAGCAATATTTTAGCAATCGCAGGAAGAACAAGTTAATCAATTAAAAAATTATCAGAAAAGGTAATAAGGGTGGATGGGCTAACCCGGGAAATGACATTTGATTGCCACTTGAAAAAGGAAAAAGTGATGACATGTATCAAATTCAGCCTGAGCTTTGATTGTCATTGGTAAATAAAGGAGAGAAATTTGTAGAGTAATGAAATGTAGGCTCAGTTTTGATTACCACTGGAAAGGGAGATGAATAGGTAGGTGCACGAAATTTAGCATTAGTTTTGATTGCAATAGGCAGAAGCACAAATTTAGTCTGAGTTTGTAACCTAGCAGAAATGGGTAGGTGCATAAAATTTAGCCTAAGCTTTTTCTCGAGCACAAAAGTTTAAGTTATGAGCATAAGGCGATCTTTCCACCTTCACGATTTGAGATTTTTAAAAAAGCGAGTCTCCTTTACTGCACGTTGCTGGATACTGTCCGTTCTGTATTCGGAGCCATCGGAATAATTCCATATGCTGGATGTTGTTTGTTTGAATACGTTTGCAAAATGATCTACCTTTGTTTCTTTCTGGCATAAATATCTCAAAAACATTTTTATGGCTAAAATCTACAATGGGTACTGCACAATCCAATCCTTTGACCCTATCTTATGTGCAAGTTTGTTTCAATGCGTTTTTGTCCATATTGATATAGTAATAGTGATTAAATTGTTTGATTTTTTTTGCGCAGGTTTTACATGTATCAGTACCAATCATACCAAGTGACAAGGATTCCAATTATTTGTGTAACGTCAAACTTGATTGGTTAGCCCCTCGGCACACATTATGTACAAGAGTTTATTTCTTGTCGATTAATCCATCCTAATTTGTATAGTGGAGTGAATGTTGACGTAAAACATACTCAGATTAACAATGAAGGGATATGGAGTAAATCCATATGAGACAAAGTCTCTACAAATACATGGTAAAACTAAGCAATGGAACAACGCTTTTATTGATGTTCTTCATCTGGAAGTCACCTTGAGACCTTTAGAGCCTGCATTGAAAAAAATGTCCGGCACAAATTGTACTTTATAGAAATAGATTAAGAAATACGGACATGTTACCTGTTAAATCGGGTAATATTTGAATCTATAACACAAAATGTTACGTTAGAGAATAAAGGAAAAGTTATAAATAAAGAATTTTTTAAAATCTAAATTAAACATTGCAGTATTTAAAAACTTTCGATGCCTTAAAACGCCTTTGAGATTATTTTTACATAGTTGGCATGTGTATCGGCATGATGGTAATTGCATCAAATCTTTCTATGTTGAAAGATTTTCTTGGTTTTGCTCTTTAGCTTCTGGCTAAAATTATGACCAAAAGGGCATAAACTTATATTGTAAGACTTTAAATTGAATGTCATTTAACGAGTTTATTTATATAATAAAGGATTGTTCCACACTAACGCAATGATTACATATCAATTTTTATTGCCCACTAAAACATTCACACGCTTGATTATCAAAACATACATGAAACTATTACAGAATTGTAAGTTTATTGCAATAAAACGAACAAACAAATACCATTCATGATGCATACATATTGTTAATTACTGAATCAAATTGGACCCGACTTAAATGTGCGAATAAAGTGTTATTTGGTATACCATCTGACGCCATGAAAAAAGGCGACAATGCCTGATGACGTCACGCTAAAAAAACACATTTATTTCAGATCGTCAATGAAAAGCAAATGTTTATTACGTGCAATAAAGTTTTTCCAATCACTAATTTTATGAGAACGTAACCACAAACAAGCTTATTTGTCAGATCTAAGGAGATAAGTTTCGCTTACGATGGCATCCATGAATGAATGCAAGAAATTTCAATATTGCAAAATACTGCCATCAAGTAAAGAAAAAAAGTAACAAAAGACTTCATGATATTTTTTTGGCTTTGTGTTCTGAAGTATTTAAGCATTTTGTATTTAAAACAAGTAAGCATGAAGTATACATATGTGATTATTGAGCAAATTCAAAGATTCAGAGAAAAATGTTAAATTACTATTTAACAACTATAAAGAATTCTTCGAAGATAATTACAATCACGCGCTTCATTAAATGAAGCGGTAAAATGCACCATAATTTCCTTCGCAATCAAAATGATAAAACATTAACATTACTTTTTCATCACTCCATTAGGCATAGTGGACTAAATTTCAAAAAATATAAAACTGTGCTATTATACAGACGTCCAGCGACTGTACAGCTAAAATACAGCAGTCAGTAGAATGGTTAACCACCGGCATTGGACGAAGACAAAATAAAAACAAAAATAAGAAAACATCTGAATTTCAAAGATAAAGACGTGATAAAAATGTGGCATTTTTCGATTCGAGGGGAAAGTAAAAATAAAAAAACTACATGAATGTATTCGAAACGAATACTATATCTCCCTGTCCTGACATAATATGTCCCAGGGGTCATGTTTATAATACTAAATTATTGACCCAGCCTGACTACCCTCACAGATATTTTTTCATAGAGTGTTGTGCAAATTGAAAAAGTTTGAGAAAGTGATGCATATTTTTATGTTTTAACATAATTTTTTTCAGAGTTGTCACATTATGTTTATAAAAAGATCAATTTCATAAATACCATCCAGTATTAAGTGTCGTATGCAGCAATGACGAGAACTATGTTTAGGTGTAACTATTAATTGACAACTTCAATTGAGATAAGAAATAAATAAGTTTTCAATTAAATATAATTTGGCGAGTGGGGGTAGATATGAGCATGACATCGTTTTGATCAAGATATTCCAAATGTTTGTAATTGTAGTAGGTTTATCTTGAATTGGAACTTATGTGGAATTTATCAGACTTTTTCAAATTAGGACACTTACATGTTGTTCAGGTTATCTAAGCTGTGCACAGCACAACTTTTATTCGTCTGTTCACTAGATTTTATTCGTCTGTTGGTTGTTTAGCCTGTTATCAGTACCAAATACTGCAAATACTGTTTTAG
This sequence comes from Modiolus philippinarum, assembly GCA_002080025.1. Lineage (NCBI taxonomy): Eukaryota > Metazoa > Mollusca > Bivalvia > Mytilida > Modiolidae > Modiolus > Modiolus philippinarum. The sequence continues at coordinate 148,733 of MJUU01009572.1, forward strand.
TAACAATTCTAATTAGCAAATATCTCATTGACAGTTTGACTAATTACCACATAAAAGTACATGGACATAGATCAAATGGAAAATGATATATCCTGAAAATATGGACATCGTGAGTGCAGTGGTTTTTGCAAACAAGCGAACACAAATTTGGTAACGGAAACAATATATCTCCCACCTCTCTGGGGCGGGAAAATATAAATACGTGTAAACACGCTGGATGAAATGTAGAAACTAGAACCCAGGTGTGCAGTGAGCCTAGAAATTTGATAATACTAGCCGATCTTGAACACATTCAAAATAAGGTCATTAAAATGTTTTGGGTAGGAAACGATTATAGGTAGGGAAAGGAAACAAAGTGGAAATGGGTGACAAGGACAAGGAAGTGTAGAAAATTGACCTAAAGTTATGAAGAAATTGAAAATAAAAACAAATTACAAAAAATGATAAATTGATAGGACAAACTGATGGAAAACTACATAATTTGTACGAAAGTTCCTCGATGTTCAAGCCTCGAGGTCTGAAAATTCCAAGAAGATAGATAGCTCTCAGTTTAAGTTCATCTCTATGTTACGTAGGGCTCCGTCGGTTTTCATGAGAGCAGTCACCCGCATATCCGAGATGATGCGATTAGCGAGACTGAAATGGTACCCAACTGGGCATTCATTGTCATTTCCAACGGAGCGCAGATGTTCCTCAAAACGGTCACCACAAGGTTCGCCAACATACAGTTTGCCATAGCGAATGCATTGAATCACATAGACTACATCCTCGTAACGCAGGTGAATCCGTTTTGGATGGTGAATACATTATTTAGTCCCCGTACTTCAAAGGAGACAGGTATTACATCTGGGCCTATTACACTTTCTCGTTCCCCCGTAATCATCTTTGGAGACGATTCTCTTGGATTGAAACGATCTGCTTACTAAATGTTGCCTCAAACTTTAACCATTCCGAAATGCTGAAATAAGAGTGGATCCAAAGATTTCACCCATTTCTGTGTCTCCAAGAACATTGAACTTGAAATTCTTCAAGAGCATGTTCCGGAATTCAACATTATGCGCATAGCAGTCAAGCACCACAGGAACACGATCATCATGTGTTTTGTTGACTTTTGTCCTTAGTGTATTAGTCCTGTTTTGTTTAGAGACTAAGTCCAGAGCCCTGCCAAGAACGGATCTTAGGTACTGTCTTCTTAAGACGAACGAGTACATTTTCACACATTGGACCCTGAAATCAGCATCATCGCTGCAAAGGCGATTAAGTCTAAGAAATTGATGGATGGCATTTTTGTAGGACAGGGATGACAAGAATCGCAGTTGAAATAATAATGAGAAAAAGCGGGTTTATAAGATACTGATGTACTGAGGGCATTGTCCTGGATTTTGCAAGTTATAACGGGAAAAGAAGCTCCGAAACGCTGATGGTAAAGGTACTTTTGATGGTTGGTCGATAGGAGGATACCAAATTAATGAATGATGTAAATGATTGCAACGAAGCTGCTGACACCCCCCCCCCCCCAAAAAAAAAAAACAAAAAAAAAAACGTCATCAATATACCGCCTTTGGAACTCGGAGAACATTCAACCTACAAACAAACTGGCTAGGCCCGACAACTGTTCCCATTTAAACCCCTTAAGTTTGAGAAAAGAAATTTCCGTAAAGCTAAAAAGTGTTGAGATTCAGAAATATCGTGGTAAATAGGGAATGAAAGGATGTGGAATAAATACACATGAGACAAAGTCTATATATCGTAAAGATATGGTAAAACAAGCAAAGGAACAAAGCTTTTGTTATTGTTCTTCACCTTGAAGTCATCATGGGGTCTTCTTTACTCATACCTCATAGTTAGTTCAAGACGGCCCCCAGCACCGGTTTGAGCGGAATTCTTTGCTTATAGTCGAACAACGCTATATCCATGTCTTTTCTGGTCATGGATGCTGAATTGTCAACAAACATTATTTAAACTGGCAAAGTGCGCTTGCAATCACTGTCATCCGATGTCCGACAAAAGCACTAGTGCATTTGTGGTAGTTCCTACCGACAAAAAATAAAGGCGGAGCTTATCAGAAGATAATCAGTGCATGTTGCTAATTTTAGAAAAAAATCAATACTCTGACTAGAGTTTGAAACAGCTGATCGTGTAAACATTTAGTTTTGTTTTGATTGGTAACGTTGCATGCTTGTTCTTAACCTGCATTTTCGTTTTGAATAAAAAAACTTTTGCATCTTTTTACCTGAGTTTGATTTTGTGATAAATCCAAGTACAGTATATAATCCAAAAGTGTTTTAATAAATGCATGTTTTGCATAAAAAGACAAAGGATAATAACACTGATTTCACAGACAAAACTCCAGTTAATTCGTCGTATAAACAACCATCTAGAGAAGAAATAGTTTTTCACCAAGGCCCATATGTCCAACACATAATTTAGAGTTTTAGCTTTGAGAACTCGTTTACCGGTCCTCCTTCGAGGGTGACGAGGGTCCTCACCTAGAGTAACTGAAGTACACTCTCTATCAATGTTTTCGTTCCAGTCTAATATCGCCATTTGAGTCCTGCGTTTGTATTCCATGTCACCAAAAACTATTCTCTTGTCATGAAAAATAAGACAGGCATTGTTAAAACATTCAACGTAATGTGTGTCAATGCATTCCACATAATCCTGTGGTGTTTTGTATAGCTGCAAACTATGAATGGCCTTTTCGAGGAGTTTTACGGCGATCGGGTCCTTCAACACAACTTTGCTGGGTTCGTAAGATGTGTCCGTTTTTCACCTTGACGACGTTAGACAATGCGTATGGATGTTTTGGTAATGGAATACAATGTTATCCAACAGAAATTTAAGTCGATCCGCAGAGCCGTCACAGTTTTTCATAGCACAATAGCAATGTGTTTTGATAGATGCAGATTTATCGCTTAGCTCTCCATGCCATGAAACACCATGGTACTTTTGTGGACCACTACAAACTTTTTTTTAGTTCACGATTTATTCCTTTAGCGACATGCCAGGTGTCATTTGCATTCACAACTAGTGGCTGGTCGACTTTCAAATATTTATTTACCACCATGTTTCGATCATGACCATGGATGTTCACATTGATATCACACGCGTCGAAATGGTCATAAAGTTTTCTTACTCCAACCATTTCATGTCTCTGACTTATAATATCATCCTCTTTCGTAACAACAACGGACCCGACAACTTTGTGCGTCTTACGTCCAATGGCGATTACGTCGGAATGTCTATCATTTTTTTCGCCACCCGTGCCTAGCGTCTGACAGAATTGTAATTCCACTGTATCCCTCCTCGTTATCGTCACTTTCCAACATCGTTGTTGCTGCTTGGTCCTCAATAGCATCTTTGATGCACTTCGATGCTACTTCCTCCGTCTTTTCACAATACAGTTCTTGCACCTCGTTATACAGGGATTCAGGGAGACATCCCATATTAGTTGCTTTCGCAAAGCGTTCGTACTGTATATAGTGCAGTCCAGATGTGTAAATCCCATGTATTACTCGAATGTTCACTACGAATTTACCGCCAGGTAATCTTGAAGAAGTGTCAATCTTGTACGAATGTCCGTCTTCACACTCTAACGTAGTTTTGCCGACATGTCCAAATCGTTCTATTTCTTTGACGTCCAGTTTTCGATGACATTTTCGACCATGCTTCTGAATACCAGCTGACAAATTACGAATTGCCGATTCGGTTGTCAAAAAGATCGGTTCATCACATTGTTCCGAAGAGGATAACATATAAGGATGAAAATTGAAATTCTCGATCTCGGGTGGAGAGACATCTACGTCTGGTCTACCATCAAGTCCATGATTTTTTGCAATAAAATAGTGAATTTGATGACCTCATTTCTACCTGTTGTTGATGCTGGAATTTTATCTGATACACAAGTAAACACAGCTGATCAACAGACAGACGATACCGTTATAGTTCTAAATGACAATCAAAGTCATATTTCGAATGATGAAACAGCTCAATCGCCGATCTCGTCTACTGAATGTTGTTTTTGTTTCCTAGATCCATGTGCTGTAAACAATACACAATCATGGTTGCCATTAGACCCTGTCTATCCTCTCATTAGAATTAAAGTGATACGGAAGACTAAATATCGTAAATTTTGGAGTTTAAATCAACGTCGTGGTGGTTGGAATACTCCAAGATATAAGAAACAAAGTTTGCTCCGAAGAGATATGAATCTAGATGATGATGATGAATCTTGGGTCAGCCATGGCGGTGTGCAAGATATAATACCAGACTGAGTTTTGAACGAAGTTCGCCATATTTATCCTAATCCACCCGGTGTTCCTTATATGGGGCATAGATGGTCCTATCTGTCATTTATTTTAATTTTACTTTCCACTGGCAGCGTAGTTGTAAACTTTAGTTATAAATATTTACATGTCAGATGTGTTCAATTATTTTCCCGGACGTACGTGAAAGTACATAAAAAGTAATTTACAATTATGAATCAATACTCTTGTTGCATAAAAATTGGAATTTTTATTGGAATAAATAATTCTGCAAGGAAAAAATTACCCTACACGTCAATGCATGTTTCAATATAAGCACGTGTTTTTTTTTTAGCTGATTATTGTCACATGACTCATGACCCAAAAGGTCATAAGTTGTCAGAAATTTGAATTTTGGATATGATTTTCAAGTATTTTGCCGATAATTGAGCATGAATTTGCATGTAAAAGAGCGCATATTATAGTTGTACATTATGGATCATGCCTGCAAAAAGTTGAAATGAATAAACCACGGTAAACATAATAATTGGTCATTTTCACTCTTTGACATAACCGTGGTCAAAATACTGAACAATTTGAAACTTAGCTCCGCCCACAGATATTTATACCACCGCTCCCGGTTTAAGCTAGTGGACCATTACAACGCATAGACAAACACGGGGCACTCATCAAGTCGATTTTAAGAAAACTTGGCATCATAAGATATTGAGATGAGGACACTTAAAACAGGTGGTCAGAATTACTTTTCGAAATTACAAAAATTGAAAGTATGATAGTATATACATACGAGAAATCCTTTAACGAACAAGTCTCAATATGATATCAGTACTAAAGTATGGATTATTGGCCGTTTGTCGAGAAAAAAAAATGGCGTCATTGTGTTGGGGTTGCTGGTCTGAAGAGTAGTAATGTCCATGTTGAAGATCCGAGTGTTTTTGCCAACCAAATTGATATCTATCAAAGTACCCAGAGCATTATTGGTATCTTTGATGAAAGCGGGAAGATTTTCTACTACAATGTTTAAGCATAAAAATATCATGTAAAAAAAAAAACAACTGTGTTCTGTTGGGCAACTACAGTTGGCTTTTGATCCATATGAATTTTGAATAAAATATAAAATCGAGAAGTATGGGCTGAAAAAACAATCAGGCTTTTAGCTTCGACAGACAAAATTTTATTTTCGATTTCCTCGAGGACAGTACTTTGACAAGTTTTTTTTTTTTTTTCTTGCGTATTATTTTCGTGCAATTTATTAGTGTCCGAAAATTGTTTTTAACCCTCTTCAACATAGGCGCTGTCATCTCATGCGACAACAGCTCCGCCTTTTATGGCAGGCTTAATCACAGTATATGTCTTTTTTTTATCTCCACAGCGCTGCCCGTTCGTCACTGGTTAAGTTCTGTTTTTGAAGGGTTTGGTGTTGAGTGATTAAATCTGTCTGAGGCGGGCAGTAAAAAAATATTTAGTGTAGGAAACCAGGGAGACTTAGAAGCAAATGTAGAAGGTTTATGGTTAAATTGTTGAAAAAATGTAGAACAATCGAGATTTGTTTTGATCGTTTAACCAATCTTGGTCAGACTTATTGGCAAAAAAGGCTATCAGAAGGAGACGTCGGAAAAGGATTGAACATCTGTATGCTTTTGGAACCAATCAGCAGTGGCAGTAGAGGAACGAAATGAAGTCCTTTTGAGAAGAGGCTTTTCTCAGTTTCTGTTGAGGACTCTGGCACACATCGGGCAGTTTCATTGACTATTGTAGTGTCGACTGGTATCAAGACAAATCGGTACCTGGACATTTCGGTACTCAGCTTTTTAGACATTTCGGTACTCAGTACTAGACAAATCGGTACTCAGTACGGGACAAATAGGGACTTGAAAATCGGAACCTGGACAGAAATTTTCTTTACATTATGAGTTGTTTTTGCAAGATATTAGTTTTTTTCTCTCATAGCAATTTAAAATAATTAATTGATGGTTGTTGTTAGTTGCTTTTTAGCTCACCTGGCCAAAGGCCATGTGAGCTTTTGCCATCACTCGGCGTCCGTCGTCCGTCCGTCCGTTAACTTTTATTCAAAGATCTTCGCCTCTGAAACTACTGGGCCAATACTAACCAAACTTAGCTTGAATCATCACCAGGGTATGCTCTTTCGAATTTTTGATTTTTATGTCCGTAGACCAAACAACATGGCCGCTGTTACTAAAAATAGAACATAGTGGTAAATTGCCGTTTTTTTGCAAATTACTCGAAAACCATTACATATATCAAAATTCTGACATGGGTAAAAATGATCAGCATGATGAGATCTACCTGCCCTGCAATTTTGAAAAATATCCGTTTACCCGTCATGAAGTTATTGCCCCTTTTCCGTAAAATTTTCTGTTTTTCGTTACTTTTAGTCTTATATATTGAAAATGGTAGAAGATAGAAGGGAATTTATATTACAAAAATGACCAGCATAGTAAGATCTACATGTCCTGCAATTTTGAAGAAAATTTGACAACCCACATAGGAATTATTGCCGCTTTTTCTTTGAATTTTCATAATTTTTTTAAACATTTTTACTTTTATTTCAAAAATTGTTTGAAATAAAGGTTAAATGTGAATTGCAAAAGTGTTGAGGTGTTCCAGAACTACAATTTTTAAATATGTCCAGCAGTTCGCATCTCATCCAAAATTGCCGCCAGCGGGGAAGATAGTTTAACATAGGACCCTATGGGAAATGCATTCAAAGATCTTCTCTGAAACCACTTAGCCAATGGGGACCAAATTTTGTCACAGTAGTCCTTGGGTGGTCCCCTTTAAAGTTTGTGATTTTTTACGTTCTTATCTCATCCAAGATGGCCGCCAGCGTGGAACATAGTTTAACATAGGACTCTACGGGAAATGCATTCAAATGTCTTCTCCTCTGAACCTACTGAGCCAATTGGAACCAAACTTGGTTACAATTGTCTTTGGGTGATCCCTTCCAAAGTTTGTGATTTTTAGTTTGTACCTCATCCAAGAATGAAAATGTAACATATGGTGAACTGATTTATAGTATGAATGGGTGGTCTATTGGTGACAATGAATAACAAGAGGCCAATGGCCACGTAGCTGGATGGGTAAAGGCATTTAGTATTGAGATGATGAGCCAAAACCATAGTTTGCAATACTCAACATAGTTCATGGTCAGATCAGCCATGACAGAAAATGTAATAATTTGCAAGGACTGGTAAATACATTTTCTTGAAAGAGTTCACTGTATGATAAACAATTGCAAATATTCGCCAAATCGCATCATAAACCTGTAGTAATAACTGATTATGATATATCGTCTTATGTGATGCATTTAAATATTTGAAACACATATGTTCTGAAAGGTTTGACTCCTCGATATGTCTGTAGAAAAATAATAAGTTCAGTTAACAACCGCCCGGCTCGTCATACTAAACTTATTAAAAGATTAAAAATCATCAAGTTAACATGCTTTCACGTGAAAATTCCTCCGACTGTAAAAGCTTAATGACTTTTAACGATATGAAATAATTAAAATCTAATCTTACAAAATAATTTCTCTCTAGAATCAATCAATCATTATATTATTATAATATAAAGATTATCATCTCTGCAACAATGTATGATTCAAAACAATGTAATATTTCTAACAAGTTATCGTATATTCGAAACCTTCACCTGTCGCTGTAGTTACACATATTTTCCCTTCATTGATAAATATTGTACTGATTAAACTAATGGAACTGATAAACACAACTAAGACGGAGCGAACCAAAAAATTACAAATTAATTAATTAAAAATCAGTACCGCATCCAAATGTTCTGAAAATCAATAGGGTTCTGCATAATGCCAAGCCGACACAGAATGTCAAATTGTGTTGCATAACGTGCATTCCTGAGAGAGTTATCGTTTATACAAGCAGTTTAAAATTCGATGATCCCTATAGCTTTATGGGCTCCTCCCATCTAGCTAAAAACCAGTCACCAGGTGAGCGATAACGGCTCATATGAGCCTCTAGTTTTAATATTTTCACACATTTTAAAACAGTAAGCGCATATTTTTTAATCAGTATATATTATTGGTACATAATTATATTCAATTATTATTCTGTTACAAAATTTGATTGTTGAAATAACAACCAATTTATTGATAATAATAATAATAATAAAATTATTTATTATAGTGTCACGTGTTGATTTATGATTAATTAACAGCTATGTTTGTTTAAACCAGTGTTAATTAGATTATCACTGACTTTAATTAGCAAATTTAATTTCTTTAATAATTTACCTTTTGTTAAACCTTCATAGAACAAGACTTGATCAAAGAAGCTAAACATTAATTTAGATATATAAGCCAAGTCAAAAAAGTATAGTCTTACTATTGACAGCAATTCCTATTTCTTTAAGGAATTGAAAAAGATATGGTGAAAAAATGGATAACAGGACACACCTAAAATGGCTGAAATTTAAAATAACATGCCAAAATCTGCGAGGGAACTACACAGGAACACACGAATAAGACAAAAGACATAGGAACTCGGGACAGCCGGACTTGGTATCGACACTAGCAAAAGCCAGCGGTAGGGTTAAATCCGTTTATGGGTACCTAAACCTCCATTTTACCCGTCCCGTTTCCCTAAAGTTGAATAAACATAAAAATAAAACCCAATATAGGTAGACTACTGACTCCATGACAACAATCTTGAAAGGAGAGAAGACGGTCGCTAGATAGATTCCCAAAAATAACAGGTTCTTGAGAGTTTTATTAAATTTACCAAAACCAGAATCAAACATTTTTGTAGGTTTACTATTGAAAACAACCACTGTTACTGTAAGGAATTGAAAAGGGTATGGTTGCTGCTAGTGTGGTGCCAAGTTTCAAACTTGTATCTTTTATAGTTCCAGATATATCGGGGATCATTACAAACGCTACATATGTACATACATACAGACCAACTGCATAACATACATTTGTAGTCTCCCCTCTTTTTCAAAGCGGTGGAAAAACCACTTCTGTGACCAGGTATCTAAATGTTTTGTTAGTACCGAATTGTCCAATACATGTCCCGAAATGTCTAGTACCGAGTACCGAATGTCCAATTCAGTACCGAATTGTCCAGGTACCGGAATGCCCAGATACCGATATGTCTAGAATTCGTGTCGACTGTGGTGTCCGGTGAAAAAGAGAGCTTATTTGACAGAGAGTGCTTAATCATTTTGTAAACTTCAGTGCATTTTCTGTGGTTGATTCAGTGCATTTTCTGTGGTAAACCATATGTTGGCGAAACGTGTCGCCGTTTGTGAAAAAATGAATAAGCGTGGGTACTGTAAGTTAAGCAGTGGATCCAACGGAAAAATAAATTTTTGCGATATATTTTGAAACTACTGAAGCATTCGAACCAAATTGTACAGGAATGGTGTATGATGACATTACACTATAGTTGTTCGAATTTGTCATATCTCCTAAACATAATGGTGACCAGCAGCAGGAACAGAGTTTAACATTGGACCTATGCATAATCTTTTTGACTATCACATTAAAAAAAAGGCAAAAAGGAACCAATCTTTACAGAAATAGCTTACGGAAGATTGTCATAATTGTTTCGACGAGACAAAACATGGCTGCCAACATGGGACACATGTTTCTTTTTCATATATAGTTCGAAGATGAGTTCCTTACACATTTTATCTGAAATTTCACATCATTGGTTATCTCTTTAATGCAGTTTCATTTCAAATTTGAAAAGCTGATAAGTGGTGTGCTAATACTTCGCCGAAGCTTTATTCCCGGATTTTCATCATAATTCATCTTGGAAATTCGAATAAAAACAGTGGAAACTTAAAAAATTGAACAGATCAAATTCGAACAAATATAAAATAATAATAGGCTCACAAACATCCCTGAAAGTTAAATGAAATGAAGAGCAATCTTCTGTTCCTCTGAAAATGAAGGTCGTCTGTTGTTATATCCTCAATGGACATTATGCAATGATTAATTTGGGAAACATTTAAAGTTTTGTAGATTTACTGAATGCTAAGTTTCGAGGCAATGTATACTGTGTAGACACATGGACGACGTGTATATGAATACTGCGCTTCCCTCTTCAAACACAGGTCAATTTTTAGTCGTGTTTTCACATTTGTNGGGGGGGGGGGGGGGGCTATGGTTTTTTCTACAAAAAATATTTTGGATCTGATTTTATGTGAAAAAAATATTTTGGCTGCCAAAATGATGAAAAAAAATTTTCTGATGGAGGCTTTCTGCCCCCTAAAATAATGTTAATTATGAAAAAAATATTTTGTTGTTACACGTGAAAAAAAAATAAAAAAATTTCTGTCCAGAAAAAAAACCATACCCCCCCCCCTTTTCAGGTTAAATGGTCGGTCCCTTATTGCCTCAAATTATTTCTCGTGCATCGTTCTTTTCAAATATTATTTCTCGTGCATCGAGTTTTGGAATTTTATTTCACGTTCTGTCGTTCCCATGACCCCCTGTACCACCCTCTTCTTATGAAAACGGACGGAGCCATTAAATATAGACAAGAACTCGAACTGAGTTTTTAACTTTCAGACCTAGATGCTTAAAAATCAAGGTATTTCCTTTTCGGCTATGTACAGTTTTACATCAGCTTGTCATATCATTTTATTTTGTAACGTGTTTTCATTATCAATTTCATCATTTTGGCCTTTTTAAATTCTTGTCCACACCACTCATTACTCTTGTTTCCCGCTCTTTCCTGCTCTAACCGTAATCGTTTTCTTGCCCCCAACATTTAAATCAGCTTATCTTGAATGTTTTCCAGATCGGCTTGTATTGTCAAATTTCTTGGCTTGCTGCCCACTTACCCCACATGGGCTTTAGTTTCTGCATTTCATCTAGGAAAAATGAAAGGATATGGAGTGAATGTACATCTGCATTTCATCTAGCATGTTTACACGTAGTTTTAATTTTTACTTTTTTATGTCTAAATATTGGTAATTTTCCCCATTTTTATTTTTTAAATTCAGCTGTTTTCTTATTTTTGTTTTTCTTTTGACCTAGCCCTATTCCGGTGGTTACCCATTCTACTGATTGTTGTAATTTTTATATAGCCACACCAGTTATTTCGTTTCAACTACATAGCTATATCACGATAAGAAATTAAAAGTTGATATAAAACATCTATACAAAACCTTGAATTTTTTATTAGGGTATCCCCAAAACCTATTCAACCAATCACAGCGTGGAACACATGTAAAAGTAGGTCTGTAGAATACAAAGATGGACTTCGTATTCTTGCGTCTTTAAAAATATTCGAGAGAAATCGATAAATCCATTTGAATATCGATATATCTGATTTATAAGAAAAAATTGCAGTACTTTTAGATCACATGAGGTGATTTCTTAATGACTATGTATGCGCAATTTTGTGCCGTTATAATAAGAATTTATAGGTGGGATCACGAACACTCGGGCTTTAAATATATAATGACATTTTTTGTAAAGGGCATATACCTTTTTTGGAAATATATGGTCTTTGGAAAATTAAACTTCAGATAAATTGTCCATGGAGGTTTGAAAACGTAAAATCTTAGTTCAATAAATTATTTGGAGTTTTCTCGCTTATCACAAAATAAGGAAAAATTAAAATATGTTGTAGTGTATAGCTAAAGGGGATGGACCTGGGATACGGGAAAACTGTGTTGCTTACTTTCCTATCACTTAAATATAAAATAGATTCGTGGCGATATATACATAGGTATGAACATAAAATAGAATCGTGGCGATATATACATAGGTATGATAAAATTTTTGAAATTGTAATATTTTTTCACACTAGAAATCAATACTAGTATTCATTTTGTCATGAAAACAACCACCCAACTTTCAATTATTTATAACGAGTGCATTTAATCTATAGTTTTTGCAATGATATTTAAAAAAAATATGAAAATATGTGAAAGTCAGGTTTCCTGAAAGGGAGGTAATTAAATGCTTAGATTCGACAATTTCATCCCTTTTAACATAATTTATTCTAAATTTAGAAAATATGGAACGATGGAATTTTCTAAATTTTTAAATATATCTTACTTATCTTTCTTTCTTTTTTCAGTTTTTATGAAAATGTTTAATAATTATCGAATCAGGGTAATACTGTTCAGAACGCCAATGTATTTCACTTTAAGCTATTAAAATTCACTAAAGAATACTTTGCCAGTTAGTTTTATGTTCGTTGATGATTTCGCATCCATGAGGTTAAAAAGGACATGAATGTAGTCTTCCTCGATATATAGCAATGAATTTCAGTGCTAGGGGCCTTCTTGAACTTATTATGACATATAAACAATGTTAATTGTTGAAAGCCTCATGGTGACTTCAAGATGCAGAAGAACAATAAAAACTTGTTTTCCATTGCTTCGTTTTTCTAAGTATTTGAAGAGACTTTGTCTCATGTGCATTTACTCCATATCCTTTCATTGTTTATTGGAATAAGATATAAAAAAAGGACTGTAATCTGTAAATTCAATAAATCAAATATTAAATTTTATAAATGGATATCGGCGAACACTATTTTGCATGTCCCGGGCATCTTGTTGGAAGTTTTTTTTGAACTGAACTATTTTTTCTGGGAATACGTTATTAAGACTATCCATTAGGGATAATAATCATCCAAAGTATTTGTGTGAAATCGGTAATTTGATTTTTATGTTAAAAATCGCCATTTTATGTTTTAAAATTTATGTTTGAAATCTAATAATACAGTATGAAAATATTGGTTTGCACTTTTACTGTTTTTTATGAGGATGTTCCGGACAAATTGAAAGGTAGATGGGCTCTTATATATGGCGCATTCACTTTGCGCATGTAGCTGAACACAATTGACTCGATTTGCAAGCTGAAACGTTCCTCTCTCAGTCCTTTTCATTGTTACGTGTTATTATATAAAGCCAAACGATGTTTCATTCGTTTTGTAGCGATTTATCTTTCCTTAGCTACCTGGCTATACCGGGATGGTATTTTTCCATCATTTTTGTCCGTAGTAAACTCTTCATTCAAAGATCTCCTTTCTGAAACTACCTGGCCACTTGGAACCAAATTTGGTCACAAAAGCCCTGGATAGTCCCCTTAAAAATTTGTATCCTGTAGATGGCCGACAGCGGGGACAATAGTTTAAACATTGGAAAACACACTCAAAGATTTTATCTCAGACATTACTACTCCAATTACAACTAAATTTAGTCACAAAGCTCCTTTGGTGGTTCCATCCAAAAAAGTATCTTGTAGGTCTGTACCTCATACATGATGACCGTCACCAGAGAACATAGTTTGACATTGGATCTTATTGGAAACCAATTCAAAAACCCCTCTCTCAGAAACTCTTCTTCAATAAGAACAAAACTCAGTCGCAATGGTTCTAACATGGTTCATTTCAAAAAAGGTATCCGACAGGTCTGTACCTCATCCATAATGGCCACACTTTTGAAGCTATGGAAAACTCATTCAAAGGTCTATTTTTCAGGAAAAACTAGTCAAATTACAACAATACTTAGTCACAATTATCTTATGATGACCCTTTCAAAAAAGACACACAGGTGGTCCATACCGACATGGCTGACCGCGGGAAATAGTTTAACATTTGACTTTATAGAAAACACTTTCAAAGATTTTCTCAGAAATTATTAATTCAATAACAACCAAGCCTAGTCACAATGGTTCTCAGATGATCCATTCCAAAAAGGCATCTGGCAGGTCCGTACCTGATTCAAGATGGCCACCAGCAGGGAATATTATACATTTATTTCCCATGCATGTGGGAGATATGAAGATTTGTTTACCCGAGGGAATCATATTTCCCGAAGGCATCGCCTGAGGGAAATATGATTTCCCAAGGGTAAACAAATCTTCATATCTCCCACATGCATGGGAAATAAATATTTTATTCCACCACTAAGTTTAATATGTACAAATGATTGAAGGTTGTATCGAGAAGTGGTTTTGCCTCCCCGCCATCTTATCTGAAATTTTTTCCATGATCTTGAGGAATTCAGGCAAAATTGACCAAAAAAAACTAGCAAAAACTCGTCTGGAATCCTTTTTACTTGAAACTCCGTTTGCATCCTTCTATATTCGAATTCCGTTGCATCTATGACATCGATCGGTGAAAATATAATAGCGTAATAAGGACCCAAGAACTAAAAGTACACTACAGAAAGAAAAGGCATTGTCGTTGCCGAATTAAATTTGTTTTATTGATTTTTGAAATTGACATAACAACACAAATGAAAATAATTAAAATTGTGCTGTTGAGAACCGTTATTATTCAGTAAAAACTCTCGGCTAGGCGACAGTTAACCATGTTAACTCGGAACACCTCTTTACTATGATAACTCTTGTAACATCTAGAGAATTTCGAATGAGGGGAATATGATATTTGGACACGATGTTCAGCGGGAGACACGATGTTTTGTTCACAGTCACGTGTGCCAGTCTTGGCCAATGAAAATTCGTTATTAGTCAAGTTATAATTATATAGTGGAATAAAATTTAGCATTGGACACAATAACAAAATACCAAATTCTAAATAACAAAATACGAAAGCTACTGATAATTAAGTTTCTGCAAATGTCATTTCGACAACTTATGTCTCTTCAGTGCAGATAAAAATCCAAAACATTTGACAATCCATAGACAGAAATATGTATAAAAGCTGATAGAGAAACATTATCAATAGGATCTTAAAAGGAAAGCTAAGATCATCTAAGGACAGAGCTAGGTTTTAACAAAATTTCCTAAAATTTAGATATTGCAAGTTTTTTTAACCAATGAAATCGGTTTTCGGACCAGCACCAAAGTAATGACTACTGGGTTGGTGAATACCCTCGGAGACTAACAATCCAACAACAGAGGCATCGAACCAGTGGTATTAAATAACAAAATACCGAAGTTACTGATCAGTTTCTGCATATGCGCATTTCAACAACTTATGACTCTTCAGTGCAGATCAACTCCAAATAATTGAAAATCCATTAACCGAAAGATGTGTAAAGGCTGATAGAGAACAAATTACCAATACGATCTAGAAAGGAAAGCCAAAATCGTCTAAGAACAGAGCTATGCATGGGGGAGATAGTCCTTACGGTTTGAAAAAAATCCTGAAATTTAGATATTGCAAGTCTTAAACCATGGATCAAACTGGGATCAATCTTCATCACAACATTATTTGAATGGTCACTTCAAAATTTGTGTCTGGCAGTTCTGCATCAAAACTAAGTTAGCTACCAACCGGGGAGGTAGTTTACCATTGGACCCTATACCTCCTGAGAGCCTCTTGTTTACTTCGCTTACCTTTTTATCAATCGTAGGTTTAAAGGCTTTATTTCAGGTCAACAAATAGCTCAACTGTATTTCCCTTAAATATATAAAAAAAAATCTGGGTTATTCAATATGAAGTCTTAACAGTAAGGTTGTTTTCAGAGTTCCGTGTGTATTAGAAAATTCCGCTGAAAAAAAATGATGCCTGATTTTTAAACTTCGATAATAGAAAAAAAACCGCTGACATTTTTTTTTTATTTCAAATTTGGAACATATGAGTTAGAAAATTACACTCGTGCTACCTTAAGATTAAACAAATATTCTATTTGACACCTTGCAGACTTAAGCATACTTAATAAAGTTATCCATTTTGTGTAGTTTCCTCTTTTAAATTATTCCGCATACCCTGCTAATATTATACAGTATCTGTAGTAAAGTAAATTAATGCTTATATACTCAACCTTGAGAAGGCAAATTTGACGTTGGTACTTGTCGAAGCATCAGTTAAATCATTAATGGCTTTCGTTCAAAGGAGTTGGAAATCAGCCAAAATTTACACATTTGTGAGAACTTGCATCTTTCAACTTCTTACTTAGATTGTTGTGTACAAATCTCTCGATGCAGATTTGCGTTTGTGAATAACATCGCATTCAAATACAGAAACCAGAGACTCCAAGGAGCCTGTATCACGCACCGGCTTTGAGTTGCCACAATCAAGCTAACATTGTAAGTTATACAGTTGATCTTCAGTCTGCCAAACTTTGGTAGCACAAACACCACCAATATCTTGAACTGTATTTAAAGTCTGATCATGTTTTACTATATTTCTTTGTTGGGCAAAAAACGTCTCGCTAAGGATCATTTCTGACACCAGTTTTGAAGTCGAGAATCATTTTGTAAATGGCGGTCAACGAACAATTTTCAACACTGGTTATGAAGTCGCAACATCAATATCTATTTGGAAACCAAATTTCATTGAAATCGGACAATGTTGAATTTCTCCACCTTTTTTGGTAGCCATTTGAAAATGGCAGTCACCAAACAATTTTCAACACCGGTTTTGAAGTAACAACATCAATACCCATTTGGATACCAAATTTCATTGAAATTGGACAATGTTGAATTTCCTTGCCTTTTTTTTGGCAGCCATTTTGAAAATGACGGTCAACCAAGAATTTTTAACATCGGTTTTGAAGTTGCGACATCAATACCAATTTGGAAACCCAATCCATGGAAATTGTACAATGTTGAATTATCCCGCCTTTTTTTGGCTGCCATATTGAAAATGGCGGTCAACAAAAATTTTCAACAGCAGTTTTGAAGTCGCCACAGCATCGCAAACATCAATATCTATTTCAAAACCAAATTTTATTGAAATCGGACAATTTTGAATTTTCCCGCCTTTTTTGTCTGCCATTTTTAAAATGGCAGCCAACGAACAATTTTCAGCACCGGTTTTGTAGTCGCAACATCAATATTTATTTCGAAACCAAATTTATTGAAATCGGACAATGTTGATTTTCAACAGCAGTTTTGAAGTCGGCGCAGCATGGCAAAGATATTATCATTTTACACTTAACCTTCATCTTCTATAGTTTTGGAAATAAAAACGAAAAAAAAAAATGGAAGTTTGAAAATTCTGTGAAAAAAAGCAATAACTCCTACAAGGGTTTTTGGATTTTATCTAAAATTTCAGGATGGGTAGATCTTGATATGAGGAACATTTTTGCAATTTACATTTGACCTGTATCTGTTACAGTTTTTGAATTTGAAAAAATATAAAAATACAAATTTGGAAAATTTTACGGAAAAAGGGCTATAACTCAGAGATGGGTTTTAGTCCAGTGTGTGTACAGCTTGCTCATAAGATATACTCCCACTCCCCGATTCTATTTTAGAATTTGAAAATCAATCAAAATTATGAAACAAGAGGTACACATTTACATTATGTCAAGGCACTTTAAGATATATTATGACATTACGAGCCTGGGAGAATAATAAGAACATTAAAGATGATAGAAATCGTAAGGAACAGTAGTGTTTAGACTCGATGAACGTCGTACGCATACAACTATTTGTTAACAATGGTGAAAATAACTCATTTTGTCTTATTTTTGTATTTGTAGGCGATACTATTCACAACCCCAAACTATCTGCATCGAAAGGTTTGTAGAAAACAATCTAAGTATTAAGAAGTTGAGAGATGCTAGTATTCACAAATGTGTAAATTTTGCCTGATTTCCAACACTTTTGAACGAAAGTTATTGATGACTAAACTGATGCTTCGACAAGTTCAAATTTCAAATTTACCTTCTCATGGTTGAGTATATTGGCATCAATTAACTTTATTACAGATTCTGTGTATATTATAAGAAGGGTATGCGGAATAAAATAAATTAGGAAACTATACGAAACGCAAAATTTCATATAATATATTAAATTGGCTCGCTCATAGCATTTTGAATTGTTCTAAATTTAATAGAAGTTCCAATATAATTCAAAATTAATTGGGCTATTAGATCAAATTTGAACTATCTGAATATCGGAAATTCAAAGGATACTTTTGGTTAGCATGAATGCCTTTGTCGGAAAAATTTTTGCAGCAAGGGTATTCATGCTAACAAAAAGTTTCCCTTGCTTCCCTTGTGAATAACAGTATTTCTTTTCATCTTTACATGACAAAATTCAGAAGTTTTTAACGCAAATGGCATTTCCCTATTTCCAAGAGAATTGATAAAATTTGAAAACAGTTTTTTGATTACAACTTCCAACTGCAATTATGTAGGACAATGATTTAAATCTAATTAACTTATTTACATCAGACGAAGGAATGCATGTGAATTGCATATTGATGACATTGTCTTCAGTATTCAAAACTTAATCTAGAGGGTAGTAGTAGGAAAGTTATTGCACAGTCTCCGAAAACGTCCACTGATGCCACTCATAGACCCATCTGTGAATTTCCAATATTCAGATAGTTCGAATTCGATCTAATAGCCTAGTTAATTTTAAATTATATTCTACTCTGTATCTATTGTCCTGAGAATTTGACACTGGTTGCGAGATGGGAGAAATTTATTTATTGGACATATGTACATAATCATGCATAATTAAACTTTCTAAAACATTACTGACAAATACCCAAAATACCTTTGTGTTACGTACTTCTACAGTTAAGGATTTTGTTACATCTGAAAGTCTGATCTTTTAATATATAAGAGGTTTCAGTTTTATAATATGTGATTATTTTTACATTACATGTGAATATTAAATAAAGCTCTACCAAGAAAGGCTTAAATAGTCTGGAATGATGAATAACAACTTTTAAATAGACTAGTTGACTGATTTTGTAACTCAGTAGACCCAAACAGTTTATGGTAGCCATTGTCCTGCAATAAACAGGAAGTTTGTTAAATGTTACAGCAAGTACTAGAGGAAACTCAGTTTC